>PVJI01008674.1:0-11550 GCA_004026765.1 Micronycteris hirsuta | reverse complement strand
AAGGTTAAGAATAGTATAGGAAGTGCAGAAGCAGAAGGACTTATGTGTATGACCTATGGACAAAACTAAAGGGTGAGGAAAGGGGGGCAAGGGAGTGGGGGGCAAGAAGGGGGTGAAGAGTGGGACAACTGTAACAGCATAATCAATAAAATATAGTTAAAAAAAAAGACACGTTGGACCATAAGACACACCTAGGTTTTAGAGGAAGAAAATAGGGGGGAAAATTTTGCAGCAAAAAATGTGGTAAAATATTTAATAACATAAATAACATAATATTTCACCGATGTAAATGAAAACAGCCATATAAGCTACATTTGGACTATAAGACATACCCCCATTTTCCTCCCAAATTTGGGAGGGGGTGGAGGAGTGTGTCTATAGTCCAAAAAATACAGTAATACAAAATGCATCCATTTTAAGTAACATGTTCTGTAACTTTAAATAGTTTTTTTTAAAGATTTATTTATTTTTAGAGACGGGGGGAGGGAGACAGAGAGGGAGAGAAACAGCAATGTATGGTTGCTCCTCACATGCCCCTCACTGCGGACCTGACCTGCAACCCAGGCATGTGCCCTGACTGGGAATTGAATCGGGACCCTTTGGTTCCCAGCCTGCGCTCAATCCACTGAGCTATACCAGCCAGGGCACATGTTCTGTAACTTTTTAAAACAGTTTCATTGATGTATAATTATCATCAATAAACTGAACATATTTAAAGTGTATGGCTTGATAAGTTGACAGACGTATGTTGTGGAACTGCTATACCATCAAAATAACAAAAGTTTCCTTCATCTTCGAAAGTAATCCTTTTCTCATGCCACTCTCTACCCCATCCCCAGACAACCACTGATGCTTTCTGACACTATGCACTTTCTAGAATTTTGTATAAATGGAATAACATAGTGTTTTATTTAGCTTCATTCACTCAGCTTAATTATTTTAAGATTCATCCATGTTGTTGCATATATCAGTAGTCCATTCTTTTTTATTGCCAAATAGTATTCTATTGTATGGCTATGATACAATTTGTCTCTCCATTTACCTGTTGATGGACATTGAATTATTTCCAGTTTAGGTGTATACAACTAAAACTGATATAAGTATATATGAATATTGGTGCCTTCTCATTCAATAAACCTTTTTCTATTCCAAAAAATATATACATGAATATATACATGTCTGCATAGATATATACTTTTACGTATCCCGGGAAGGGATATCTGGGAAGGCATGGGTGGATCATATGATAAATATATGCTTACAGTTTTAAGAAACTGCTGCAACCCTGGCTGGGTAGCTCAGTTGGTTAGAGTATTGTCCCAATATGCCAAGGTTGAGGGTTCGATCCCTGGTCAGGGCACATACAAGAATCAACTAATGAATGCATAAGTAAGTGGAACAACAAATCATATCTCTTTCTCCCTTTCTCCCTTCTTCTCTCTCTAAAAAGCAATAAATTTTAAAAAAAGAAAGAAAAGAAACTGTTTGTAAAATGGTTGTACCACTTTACCTGCCCTGCAGAAGTATATGAGAATTCCAGTTTTTCTGCATCCTTGCCAGCACTCAGTATGGTTAGCCTTTCTAATGTTAGCTATTACAAATAAGTGTGCAGTGGTATCACATTGTGGTTTTAATGTTCACTTCCCTTATGCCTAATGATGTTGAGCAACTTTTCATTGCTCAATTTCTCTTTTACATATCTTCTTTGGTGAAGTGTCTATTAGAAACTTTTGCTTACTTACTAATTGTTAGTTTTCTTATTACTGAGTTTTGGGAGTTCCTTGTGTATTCTGGATACAAGTCCTTTATCAGATGTATGATTTGTAAATATTTTCTCCCATTATGTAGCTTGTCTTTTCATTTTATTAACAGTGTCTTTTCAACAGCATAAGCTGTTCATTTGATTAAGTCTAATTTATCACTTTTCCTTTTATGGGTTATGCTTTCAGTATCATATTTAACAAATCTTTGCCAAACCCAAGGTTACAAAGGTTTTCTTCCATGTTTTCTTCTAGAATTCTTATAGTTTTAGGTTTTTGCATTTCTATACCAATTGTATACAAACTCTTCCAGAAACTGAAGAGGAGATATTTTCCAACTCATTCTACCAGGCCAGCATTACTTTGATATCAAAACCAGACAAAAACATTGTGAGAAAAGAGACCCATGAATCAATATTCTTCATAAACACAAATGCAAAATTTCTAAATGAAATTTTAGCTAGTTGAATCTAGTAATTTGTAACAAGAATGATGATTGCTGACAATTCTTGATATTCCTTGGCTTGTGAATGCGTCAGGCTTGTCTCTGCCTCCATCTTCACATCACCTTCTCTATTGTGTCTAATATCTAATCCCCCTCTCCTCACGCTTGCAAGTACACCTGTCATTGGATTTAGGGCTAACCCTAAATCCAGAATGACCTCATCTTAAAATCTTTAACCTGATTATATCTGCATACTAATTTTTTTCAAATTAGGTCATATAGGTCCTGGGACCTAGGACTTGGACAGATCTTTTTGGAGGCCACCATCCAACCCAGTATATCTGGGAATAATGACTTTTGTGATCTTTTCTAAGCCTTAAATCATTTTTCTTGCCTCACTCTACTAGCCAGGACCTATAGTATAATTATTGAATAAAAGTAAGCTTGAGCATCTGTGGGATGAATAAATAATAATAAAACTCAGCTGGTGCTAAGTAAAATATTTCAATACTTAGGGGCAAAGAAAAGCAACAGTGGCCATGCACAGGGTGGAATGTACACAGTGACCTTGTGTTCCAGATAATAGAAGGAAATTCAAGAATGATGAGCTATAAAAATGACATTTTTCCATTTACTCTTTTGACTGAGCAATCTCGGAGGTACACTTGTTCCCTTTTAGTAAGAAGTGATGTAGGAAAGAGTGCATATAATCACTGCAGTGAGATGAGAGACTGGGACAGGAAGCTACTCACAGCTGTGGTGCAATTCGGGGAAGGTGAATCGTTGCACTGAGCCTTTTTCAGCCACTGATTTGTAATATTTACTTTTATTCTTGTCCTAATTACCTTTTAAATCCAGATGTTTATTTGTTCTACAATTAATTAACAGGTACTCTGTGTTAGAGCTTGTTATTCTGTGGCAGGAATTGAGACAGAGATTGTGTCTCTACTTAGAGAACAATAGGTATAGGAAAATAAAACAACAAATGACAAAATTAATGAGTTTGTAATTGAGAAAAGCTGCAGAACTAGGTGCCAGAATATGGAATCAAGAGCATGGACTGACTTAGATGTGGTTAGTAGAACAGCCTTTCTGAGGAAGTGACATTTAACCTGAGGCCTGGTGAGAAGGAGCCAGCCATACAAAGAACAAGTCAGAGGATTCCTGGGAGATGAAGCTGCCTGTGAAAAGCCTTAAGATACAGGAAAATGTGTGGCATCCTATAGGATCTAGAGGATGCATTGCAATAAAGGAGGTTGAGAACAAAGATGACAGTGGCTTGAACAATAAGTCAAGTAATATGCTGATATGTTTAACTGTGGAAATTTTGGGTTTTATTAAAAGGGTAAAGAGAAACCTTTGGGGGAAAGAATTAGATATACATTCTCAAAATGATCTACATCAAAATAATCTGATGGACAATATTTAAAATACAAATATGAAGGACTTGTTCCTATAGGTTCCTAGAGATTTTGATTCAATTTGTCTGGATTGGGGTCTGAAGAGCAGTATATGTAAGGAATTCCTCTACATCTGTCCTAAAACAGGAGAACCACTGGCTTAACTTGTTCCTCTAATAACCTATTTCACCCTCTTTTAAACCCTCTAGATAATTTTCTAATATCTCTTACCTGCTTTCAAATTGCATTACAATAATTTAGAGTTCTCTAAGCCAGTACCCAGCAAACTAGGACCCGTGGGCCAAATAGCTCACTATCTGTTTTTGCATGGTGCATGGCCTAAAATGGATTTTCACAATTTTTAATGGTCAAAAAAGTCAAAGAACATTTTGTGACACAAAAATTTTATGAAATTCAGATTTCACTGTTCATAAATAAAGTGTTATTTCAACACAGCCACACTCATTCAATTACATCTTGTCTATAGCTACCGTTGCACTATAACAAGAGATGTGTAATTATTTCTAAGACCATATGCCTTACAAAGCCTAAATGTTTTACTGTCTGGCTCTTTACAGAAAAAGTTTGCTGACCTCTGCTCCAAACCTTTACTTCTAATGTGTGTTATTTTTAGTTTATCTTTTATTTTGCTGTGAGATGCAACCCCTCACCTCACTCCCAACACAGAAAAATCACATTATAACATTTGTTTCCTTTTTGCTTTTTTTCTTTCTTTCCAGATTTGGAGTCTAACCAGGTCACCAAGAAGTTACTTCCAGAAAAGGATATTTGTGAAATATATTTCTCTCAGTTGCAGACAATAGAAAAGAGTAAAACCTTCATCCATGAGGACTCTGTTTTCAGAAATGATTTGCAGTATAAATATGAATTTGAGAGACAAGAAGGACATCAGATAGGATGTATTAGTCAAATGATAATTGAAAAACATATATCTCTTTCTCTATATCTGAAAATTCATTCTAGAGAGAAATCATATGAGTGTAAGGAATGGAGCAAGGCTTTTCGACAACATTCATACCTTATTCAACATAAAAGAATTCATACTGGTGAGAGACCCTATAAATGTAAGGAATGTGGAAAGGCCTTTTGTTGTGTGGGAGATCTTAGAGTACATCAGACAATTCATGCTGGGGAGAGACCCTATGAATATCAAGAATGTGGGAAAGCCTTTAGACTTCATTGTCAACTTACTGAACATCAGAGAATTCATACTGGTGAGAGGCGTTATGAATGTAAGATTTGTGGAAAGACTTTTAGGGTACAACAACATATTAGTCAACATCAGAAAATTCATACTGGTGTAAAACCTTATAAATGCAATGAATGTGGGAAAGCCTTTAGTCATGGTTCATACCTTGTTCAACATCAAAAAGTTCATACTAGTGAGAAACGCTATGAATGTAATGAATGCTATAAGTCCTTTAGTTTTCATGCAGAACTTGTTCGACCTCATAGAGTTCATACTGGTGAGAAACCCCATGAATGTAAAGAGTGTGGGAAAACCTTTCGTCTTCCAACAGAACTTACTTGGTATCAGAGAATTCATACTGGTGAGAAAGCCTATGAATGTAAGGAATGTGGAAAGGCCTTTATTTGTGGCTATCAACTTACTTTGCATCTGAGAACTCATAGCGGTGAGATTCCCTATGAATGTAAGGAATGTGGGAAAGCCTTCCGTAGTCACTATCACCTTACTCAACATCATAGAATTCACACTGGAGAGAAACCCTATGGATGTAAAGAATGTGGCAAAGCTTTTCGTCTTCAATCAGAATTCACTCGACATCACAGAATTCATACTTGTGAGAAACCCTATGGATGTAAGGAATGTGGGAAGGCCTTTATTCATAGCAATCAACTTATTTCACACCAACGAATTCACACCAATGAAAATACCTATGAATGTAATGAATGTGGGAAGATTTTTAGTCGTTGCTACAATCTTACTCAACATTATAAAATTCATACAGGTGAAAAACCCTATAAATGTAAAGAATGTGGGAAGGCCTTTCATTTTCAAACAGAACTTACACAGCATCACAGAATTCATACTGGTGAAAAGCCCTATAAATGTCAGAAATGTGGGAAGGCCTTTATTCGTAGCAATCATCTTACTCAACATCACAGAATCCATACTGGTGAAAAGCCCTACATATGTAATGAATGTGGAAATGCTTTTATTCGTAGTGACCAACTTACTTTACATCAAAGAAATCATATTAGTGAGGACGCCCTATGTGTAATGTAATGAGGATATAATGGCCTGTAGAAAATGCCTTTTTTAATGACAGAGAACTCATAATTCAAGGAAAAAATAGTTTTATACTATATATTGATTTAAAAAGTTGAAAAATTATAGCATCACCGAGTCTTGGTTAAACTTTAGCAGACCGATACTGCTTCAGTGCATCTCAGACCAAATTGGGGGGCTCCCCCCTCCCCAAACTATTGTTGACCAATACTTTATAAAATGCAATAAAATTGAATTACCAGAAGAAATGAAATGAAAAGAGACATACAAGTCCCCATTTTCATTTTTTTATCATTGAAATACAAACTGTCAAATTGTAAAGTTTTCTAAATGCTTGTTCTCAGTGTCTACACCTTAACTCATTGCAGACCAGAAGCAAACAATCTGGTGGACAAGCATTAGTACACGGATCACACTTTATATAGAACTGTAACAGAAAATAATTCTGTTAATGTAATGAATGTGGGAAGACTGTAGCCACAGTATATCTGTACTATAATTCTCATAATTCTATATCAGACCTCAGCCTATATGGTATTTGACAAAACACTTCTCTCTGTGCCTCAATTTTAAAATAGTGATAATAGAATCTACCTAATAGTATTTTTGTGAGGGTTAAATGTCAATTAAAAATATTTATGCTCAATAAATATTGTTATTTTTATAATTTGTGATATTATTAGTAACTTCATGTGAGAGGAGGACCCTATGAGTGTAAGGAATTTGTAAAAGCCTTCCATCGCCTTTCACTCCTTACTTAAATTGAGATAATTGTGAATAAAGTCCAGTAAAATAAAGCAAACTTCCCATTCTAAAATCAGAATTCATCTCTGAAAACTAATGTGAAAAAACATCTGCAGAGTTGATGACTATGCAGTTTATGCGAGTAAAGCTTTGAAGAATCAGGGAGCACTGTAACACTTTTTCTTTTCATAATCCAAAAAGGAGACAAGTTACAATGTACTTATTCTGCCCAAAATTCATGTTATATTAGAAACTAACAAGCAAAAGAATTTTGGAAAAAAAAATTTAAGTAGTACAATGAACACTGGTATATCCTTTTCCAGATTCAGTAATTACTAATATAGTGTCATCTTTGGTTTGTATCTGTATAATTTTTTGCATATTATTTTTGCTATAGTGTTTGAGTATAGATTGTGGACATCACGGCATTTTATCTGTCTGTGTATAGTCATGCAGCTCCTAAGAGTAAAGGCTGCCTCCTACTCATATTACTTCACACTTAAGGAAATTAATAATTCAATAATCTCATATTACAGAGGGATACCAGTGCCTTAACCCAATGTATCTGAAAAATTATCTCTGAGAACAATAGTATTTAATGGTACTTGAAAATGCTCTGTGGCCACACAGGCTTATGAAGTTTTGAATACTAAATGCCTTCTAAGGAAAAAATGCTTATTATCAGGCTATCAAAAGATTTAAGAGCCCTATACTAAAGATAATTTGCATAACTTTGTTTATCCCAGTGCATCTTAAACTTTACTAAGGAAGTCCTGTGCACAAAAACTAGTATCTTTGAAGTGTGAACCCACACTGGAAATGCTACCATAACCAAAAAGAGTGACCCTGAAGATAGACTATTCAGTGAAAATGGCAGGTGCTTAGCTATGTTGAGAAATGAAACAAATGATGTATTTCTCTGCTGCTCACATCTTCCTCTGCCATCAGTGGATTGCCCTCTGAATATAGGGCCAATACTTTTCTACAAAATCAAAAACCCATTTGGTCCAGTTTTTTTTTTTCTTATATAAAGAAAAGTGGTTTATTCAGATGCTGACCATATGGAAGATGAGGAAGGACTCATGTCTCAAAGCCCATTTCCACATCTCAGTGGAAGCAGCAGTTTTTATAAGGAGGGAGAGGGGAAGAGAACAAAGGAGGGGTTTAAGATTTCCGCATGCAGATGAACCCGGTCCATTCCAATAAGGCAAGTGATGCCCTGGTGTGCATCATTCTGGTTTAGTTATTATGGCTTCATGTCATCTTGGCTTCACATCATCCTTGCTTCACGCCGTCCTGGCTCCACATTTGAAGGTCAGCAAGTCTCCTAGAGCTGGGATGTCTAAAAGTCAAAGTGTGGTCCAGTTTTTATTTGAATATACCATAATGTATTTAGACCTCTCTTATTGGTTAGTTTTTTAGGTTTCAACAGTGTTTCACTATTTCAAATATACTTCAGTGACTATCCTTATCTGTGATTATTGGTTTAGGTGAGCTGGAATTTCTTGAACTGGACATGTGGAGGTAGGATTGCTGATGCAGATTCCGGCCCGCGAAATCCGTGGGGGGACCATAGCCGATCGTGTGAATAAATCTCACACTGAGACACGCTGGGAGAAAGAGCCCGGTGCCACGGGACCAATTCCCATAATTCAGGAAAAGGACCATGGGCGTGGCTTAGCCGGGTTTTTATTAGGAATCTCAGGACATAGTAAGGTGGGATTGGTTAATCATTAGCTATGCAAGGGGTTCCGGGCAACCATTAGCATAATACCTTGGTTGGGGGGAAGGGTCCCAGCAAGTTAACAAGTCTTAGGAAGTAAATTAATCCAATTTCCCTTCAAGGAATTCCTTTTCCCATGAGCATGATTTTTATGCCGGCCCGCACGGGAGTGTTCATTTCCACGGAGCCAGGCTCAAGACGTGGAAATTCCCGGGGCTTACGTTTTTATCATGCGGATGAAAAGAATTCCTGTCACACCTCCCCCTTTTTTCTTATGAGATCCTTTTCCACAGGCATGGATCACACCAGCTCACACGGGCACGTGGAGCCGAGCTCAGACACGCATGATTTCCTGTGGCAGCGACTCTCCATGCGTGCGAAAAGAATTCTTAAATCTCCCTCTGCTTTTTTTATGCAATCTCAGGAGCTGGATTGAATCTATAAAATTTGCCACTTGCTGGTCCCTTGCCCGGCCCTGGGAGAATAATTTACATATGCAGCGAAGCACACACATTAGCATTATAATCAGAAAACAGCCAGCGGCCCCAAAGATCCACATTTTTAGGTTAAGATTATTAAACCAAGTCTGGGGATTTAGCCAGTCAAAATGTTCACGGAGGCTTTCAAATATCTCCTGTTTAGACAGCCGTTGCATGTCCTGCAATTGCTGATGTAATTCCAATTGCAGTTTATCAATCTGTCCTTTTAGATTAGTAGAAAAAGCCCCTCTAAGGCAACACTGAATGTCACTCCAAGTATACTGGCTGGAATTCCACAGGAGGGGAGTGACGCATAGCTTGGAGAAGCCGGGGTCACAGGTTAGCTGCTGATGAGTCACAAGCGCATCCTGTTGTTCCCCGATCCAGCTGAGGGCTGACTCCACCACAGAAAGTCGGGTCAGGATTTCTTGGTCAATCTGGGCCTGTTGAATCATTTCTAAAGTAGTATTGGTTAAAAGAGCATCTACCGTATGAGCAGTTTGAATTGAATTAACAAGGGCAGCAGTTGCCTCGGTAGCGGTAGCTGCCACGATGATTGCAGAGACAATGAAAGTAATCAAGGTGCCAATGAACCTTTTGACTCGTATAGAAGCCAGTGCATTATTAAGCGCTACTAGGCCATGGGGATCTTCCCATTCTCGGGTCACATCAACCGGCACCCAAACTTGTGCTTGTCTTCTAACCACATACACAGTGGTGATATTCAATTGAGTAATATTTAGATGAGTAAGACAGCTGGCATATATTGAACCTGCAGGGACGTGCAGAGAATAGATCTTTGCAGATTCATTATAGAGAACTTGAGCTGTCCCGGGGGCTGCCAAAAACATATAGGGATGAGAGGTACAGACTGTGACCCAGCTTACTTCTGGTGGGTCATTCTGATAAATATATAGTGGGGGTCTTCTATTGTCACAACTTATCTTCATAAGGAAATGCTTTCGGGTAATAAAAGGCAAGCCTATTTTCCAAGAATTATAATGACAAGGGCTAGCGTGGTTGGGAGAGACAATCCTGATTATAGGCGCCCCAGTGCCGGGCCCTTCCCACCACAAATGGAGATGAGGTGTCTTATGCTGAGCCGGAAATACCCTCGTGCCAACCCTTGAAAAGATTTTCCAATTGGCTCCCCAATTTTCTATCACAAAAGGGCTCTTGGGTAGAAAGGCAACAGTGGCATTTGGTCCTCGGCATAAAGACCATATAACTGAGTCTTTATAGGTAGTGTCTAGAACAGAAAGAGGAACCAGAGGGGGGTTACTAGTATGAAAAGTCCCCTCATGGGCACTTATGCCCACCGTGGCTATCATGGAGAGCTGATCATAATCATTGCTCTGTTTTCTGCTAGCAACATAGAGCTGTTCCCTTAAGGGGAAGCATAAGGTGTCAGAAAGGACAGAAAAACAAGCAGGTAGGTGCTCTGCCACATAAACCGTATTTTCTGGCACTGGTAACCAGTGTTTGTTCTCTTCCAAAGGGCCATTAGGGGGCATCCACACTCCTCCCGTCCACTGAGTATCATTAGTGGAAAGGGGGGGTTCAACATCCCACCAGGTATGTAGTTTAAACACTGGTGGATCTATAATGTGGCCCCAATAGACGTAAGAAGAATTAGTTTCAGCAGTTACTCCTTGCCCTCCTAGGTAGATCAGGATAGCTAGAAAGAGCAAAGCTTTGGCCGAATTGGCCGACAGGACCGCCAGATAAGCGATAAACCTGTTCTCTGGGGTGTCTCCCATTTTAGTCTCAGTAAGAATCTCCTCGGCTTGAGCATTAAGAGTCTTAACATCGTCCCATGTGATGGGAGTACGCTTAAAAGGAAGATTATGGGGTAACAATTGTCCTATGAGACCTGTCGGTGTGCCTAAAGTTGGGAAACAAAAGAGCCGAACGGGAAACTGAGGGTCAATCCTAGTAAGTTGTCGTTGTTGAATATGCTGGTTTACTATGGCTAACTCTTTTTTTTTTTTTTTTCCTGCTGGCATAAGGCAATTTTATTCAGAGCTACAAGTCTTTTTATACACGTTAGGGATAGATAGCAACTAGCTGAACACAAAGGCTAAGTCATTGGTCACTCCCTTGAGAACAAGTCCTTCTTGCGTGATCTGGCTTCGGCCCCAGGATGTCTTGTTCTCATAGATTGACCTTGCAGCGGAACACTGATTATCAAGCACATACTCTTCCCAGGGTTGAGAAGCAGTCAAGGCCCGAGGAGCTGTCAAGGCCGGAAACCAGGCCTAGTCACCACACCCGCAGTGCCAGACCCTATCCACGACCCTATTAGACCCTCCTGGGCTACTACATCTCCCCCCATTTTATTTAATATAACACACAGGTTCTATATTTTCGGTCATCTTCAGCTTTTGTCTTTTTAAATCAACATGGATTCCGTAAATCTGGTTTACAACTAATCGAATTACACATGGCAACAATAATAGCAATACAATTATGAAAATCCTAAATCCAATCCAGTTATACATAAAATGACTAAACGTAGGAAACGGTCTTGTTAAAGCCGAAAGGAAATTTTTGGCATCACGCGCAACATCAATGTCAATCGGAGGTACATTCACCATATCCTGAATTTGTTTATGAAGATTGGCCAGGTCTAAAGAGGTATTACAATTATGCCAGATTCCTAGCAAATGATTACGAATTTTATCCCAAGAAAATTCAGTAGAATTATAAGGGAAGGGAGTTACACAA
>PVJI01008673.1:0-69734 GCA_004026765.1 Micronycteris hirsuta | reverse complement strand
TTTTGTTTTTTTAGGTTAAGTTGTTGGTAGTTGTGGCAGGAATTCTTTTCACATGCATGAAGAAATGCAGTCCCAGGATCCACGCATGTGAGCAAAGCTCCGTGTAAGGAAAAATTATTCCCGAGTGGGCCAGCATGACTCATGTCAGTGGAAAAAGAATTCTCTAATGGGAATCTGGCTAAATATGCTTCTTAAAAATGTATTGCCTTGCTGAGCCTCCCCCTCCCGGAGTCAAGAAGCTTATGTTAATGGATGCCTGAAATTCTTTCCAGCCTAAATGTGTACCTTACTGAAAGAGCCTTCTGCTTATCTATCCCCTTTCCATATATCTTTATGACCTAGCTGAAGACCCCTGTTCTGCGCATAGTTCATGAATAACCAATCCAATGCAAATGTATCCTAAAACTACTAATAAAAAGCCCGGCTGAGCTACGCCCGGGGCTTTTTCTCAGATCATGAAGGAAAAGCCCGTGGCCCCGGAATTCATTTTCCAAGTGTGTCTCTGTGTGAGATTCATTCATGCGTTCGGTTGCGGTCACCCACGGATTTTGTGGGACAAAATCCCAGCAGGTCGTTGTGAGTTTGTTGTCATTTTATTCTTCATATTTGATCATCTTTTTCTTGGGTAAGTCCATTGAACATTTCATATAATAAAGACTTGTGATGATGAAATCCTTTAACTTTACCTTAAAGTGCTTTGGGAAGCACTTTATCTGATCCTCCCATTTTAAATTATAACTTTGTTGGATAGAGTAATCTTGGATATAGGTCCTTGCCTTTCCTGACTTTGAATATTTCTTTCCAGCCCCTTCTTGCCTGTAAGGTCTCTTTTGAGAAATCAGCTGAAAGTCTTATGGGAACTCCTTTGTAGGTCTCTTTATCTCTTGCTGCTTTTAAGATTCTCTCCTTATCTTTACTCTTGAGTAAGGTAGTGATGATGTGCTTTGGTGTGTGCTTCCTTGGGTCCGACTGCTTTGGGACTCTCTGAGCTTCCTGAACTTCCTGAGAGTCTATTTCCTTTGCTAGATTAGGGGAGTTCTCCTTCATTATTTTTTCAAATAAGTTTTCAATTTCTTGCTCTTCCTCTTCTTCTGGCACCCCTGTGATTCAGATGTTGGAATGTTTAAAGTTGTCCCAGTGGTTTCTAAGTCTCTCCTCATTTTTTTTTTTTTTGAATTCTTGTTTCTTCATTCTGTTCTGGTTGAATGTTTACTTCTTCCTTCTGCCCCAAAGCATTGATTTGTGTCCTGGTTTCCTTCCTGTCACTGTTGGTGTGGAGAGCCAAGAAGGATAATGTGTACGGGAGTTGGAAGCAGGCCTCGGGTTCAGCACAGCTGCCCTAGGCCATGAAAGATTTATGGACGGATTGTTGCGAAAAAGAATGACTTGGCCATTTGTCATATCACTGTACCAAGTAGAAGCAGGTTATGTTCTTAGAAAAATAAAAAATGTACTTACCCCTGCGGTTTGCCTTTCTCATGCTATGCTTCAAGGATGGCTCAATATATACAGTCTAGCTTTACCAATAAACAGTTCCCTCCTCTGCATCCCAGAGAAGGGACTCCACCTGACCCTGCTTTGCCTCTGCCTCTTTATTTCTTAATCCCCCATAGCCTTCCCTCTGGACCTGATCGGTCCAGCTGCACTGGTTGTGGCAGTTGGTTCCCTGTACATTTTTCTTTATTTCCCTTTGAAACCTTCACTTCTTCCTGTATTTTGTGATCATACTCAACTATTTTTGTGAGCATCCTGATTACTAGTATTTTGAACTCTGCATCTGAGAAGTTGGCTATCTCTTCATGCTTCTATTTTTGGAGCTTTGATCTGTTCTTTCATTGGGGCCATGTTTTTTTTTTTTGTCTCGGTGTGCCAGTTATGTAGGTTATGTAGTAAGAGGTGGAGCCTTAGGTATAAGCCAGAGCAGGGCAACCCAGGTTGTTGTGTTGTGCCACTGTATGTGGGGGAGGGCTCTAAGAAGGAACAATGTGGCTTGCTCAGCTCTCAGTTGGCTTTCAGTCACTTCCCCTGATTCTCACAAGCAAATTGGGCCCTTCTGATGCTGATTCCTGTGCGGGTGGGTTTATGTACATTCTAAGACCCTGTGAGTCTCTCCCACAAACTCTCCTATGAGGCTGGGAGTTTCTCCTGCTGCTGTAACCCCCACAAGTTTTTACAGTCAGCGGTTTTGAGGCTTCATTTCCCCACACTGGACCCTGAGTTGTATGGTTTGTCTTGCTCCTCAGTTGCTCCTCCTAGTTTATCTGCATGCAAATGTGTGACTGCCCAGTCCTGCAGCTGCCACATTGCATTAGTCCTCTCCACTCTGGTTGCTCGTCTCTGCCCCTTCTACCAGTCTGGATGAAAGTTTCTTCTTTAACTCCTTGGTTGTTGGATTTCCATACAGTTTGATTTTCTGGCAGTTCTGGTTATTTTTCTGTTTTTAAGTTTGTTCTTGTCCTTCTTTTGGTTGTGTGAGGAGGTAAAGTGTATCTACCTATGCCTTCATCTTGGCCAGAAGTTGCTGATCAACAATTCTTGACTGGGGTCCCTCTCTGGAACACAATGGCTCAGATACCATTTCAATCACTTGCAGACACTTGGAGCACAAAGGTTGACTTGCTTGTTGACCTCCTGGAGTCATGTAGATTATGTATTCCAGTTCTTGGAATAACAGCTTTCCACATACATTAATCACTTAAGCCTACCAACTGTAACTAAAACTAAAGTCTTTAACCCTTGAGTTCCCCTATTGTTACCAAATAACAAGTGGGGTCCTGCTCCTCATCTCCACTCTAGGCAAAATTCCAGAGGCACAGGTTTAGTGGAAAGGGAAAGGAGTCTTTATTCAAAGTCTACACAATTTTGGAATAACACAAGCTTTCCACAAGAATTAGTCACTTAGGCCTACTAGTAAGACCACAGTTTTAATTCTTGAGTTCCAGCTTTAATCACTTCAGCTTATCAGTGAAGGCTACAATCTCTAA
This sequence comes from Micronycteris hirsuta, assembly GCA_004026765.1. Taxonomy (NCBI): domain Eukaryota; kingdom Metazoa; phylum Chordata; class Mammalia; order Chiroptera; family Phyllostomidae; genus Micronycteris; species Micronycteris hirsuta. The sequence goes on along the minus strand of PVJI01008673.1, from coordinate 66,750 downwards.
CTTTTAAGTTCCCCATTATTCCCCTTGCTAAAGTTTTTAATTACTTTATTTTTGTAAAATTAGTTTACAAACTAAAACAACATGAGATACAAAAGCTACATAATTTTGGAGGGATGGTGGTCTTCTGCCTCAGAAACCAACCCTCTAGTACACCCAAAGAAAAATAACCCTGCGACCCTCTACCAGGCCAGACCAATCCTCGGCTGTGCCCAGAGTTCCTTCTCCCATTTAAAATACTGTCCTTCAGGAAATGCTGGCAGTACAGAACAACCATCCAGCTATCTTTGAGGAAGAGAAAGAGAGCAAGTATCTGCCTTCCTTCTGTTAAAATCTTCCAGCTAATAATTCCATGTATACCAGAGGCCTTCATCTTCTCAGCCAATCCCATCCTAGACTGGCATATCTGCACCTCCTTCTGCTGTGTCTTTATCAGAGGGTAGGGATATTTGTCACAGGCTTAAATACTATCACCTCAGGCAACCTCATCCTACATCCCTCATTCCTCCCAGGTGATCTGATCAGATTGTGATATACCACTATCATTAGGCATAGTGCCAGGGAGGGTGAGGGTAAGCCAAACCATTTCTTATTCAGATGGACCTTGTTCATTTGTTTATTTACTCATTACTCATTTATTGTGTACATGTTTATGGAACACCTTATATGGACCAGACCCTGCTTCAGATGGTTGGAATCCCTTAGAGGATCAAAACACACACAACTCCCACAAGAAGATATGCAAATGTACTGGCAACATAGATAGAGGAATCATGGATGTAGGTCCTTGCCTTTCCTGACTTCAAATACTTCTTTCCAGCCCCTCCTTGCCTTCAAGGTTTCTTTTGAAAAATCAGCTGATAGCCTTATGGACACTCCTTTGTAGGTAACTCTTTCCTTCCCTCTCGCTGCTTTTAAGATTCTCTCTTTGTCTTTAATCTTGGGTAACTTAATGGTGATGTGCCTTGGTGTGTTCCTCTTTGGGTCCAACTTCTTTGGGACTCTCTGGGCTTCCTGGACTTCCTGAAAGTGTATTTCCTTCTCAAGATAGAGGAAATTTTTCTTCATTATTTGTTCAAATAAGTTTTCAGTTTCTTGCTATTGTTCTTCTCCTTCTGGCAGCCCTGTAATTGGATATTGGAATGTTTCAGGTTGTCCCAGAGACTCCTCAGCCTCTTCATTTTTTGGATTTTTGTTTCTTAATTCTATTCCAGTTGGATGTTTATTTCTTCCTTTTGTTCCAAATTGTTGCTTTGAGTCCTGGTTTCCTTCCTGTCACTGTTGGTTCCCTGAATATTTGCATTTATTTCACTTTGGGTATACTTTATTTGGGTTTTTTTTCCATTTTTTGACCAAACTCAGTCAGTTCTGTGAGTATTTTGATTACCAGGGCTTTAAATTCCCCATCAGATAGGTTGGCAATCTCCTCATTGCTTAGTTCTGAGGTTTTGCTCTGTTATTTCATTTGGGCCATATTTCTTTCTCTTGGTGAAGCTGATAAGTTGTAAGGGGGCAGGGCCTTAGGGCAACCCTCCTTGCTGTGCTGCAGTGCTGCCTTTTGGGGAGGGGCCAGAGAGGGAACAGTGCAGCTCACCTGCTCGTCTCTATCCCCACTTTCCAACAGACTCTCGTGTGAGACTGGGAGTTTTTCCCACCATGCAACTGCTGTAGTGCATAGTCAACTCTGAGTCTCAGTTTTGCCTTCAGCCAGCCCCACCCGAGCAGCCTGCTGCCTCATCCACCCAGTATGTGGAGGTTTTTCTGAGCTGGCCCGGTGGTCCTCCGCCTTACTGGTCTGGTTGTTCTGGTTGATTTTTTCTTTAATTCCTTTGTTGTTGGAATTCCATGCAGTTTGATTTTGTGGCACTTTTGGTTGTTTATTGGATTTAGATTGGTTGTTTATTGGTTTTAGATTGGTTGTTATCCTCCTTTTGGTTATTCGAGGAAGTGAAAGGTTTCTACCAATGCCTCCATCTTCATCAGAAAGCTAAATAAACTCTTATAAGGCTTCAGGTCAAGATGGTAGAGTAGGTAAACACTGTACTCACCTCCTACCACAATTGCATCAAAATTACAATTAAATTATAGAACCACTACCTTTGAGAACCACCTGAAGATGATCTGAAAAGAACTCTTATAACTGTGGCTATAAAGAAGAAACCAAGTTGAAACTGATGGGAAGAATGGAAATGTGAAACGGGCAGGTCCCATGCCCATGGTGTTGTGGTTAAAAATCAGGAGGAATGTCAGCTGCAGAGGACCTCTGCTGAGGAGTGGGGGGTCCAAACTCCACACAAGACCCCCAGCCTGGATGACCAGTATAGGGAAGAGGAGCCCTGACAACACCTGTCTGGCAAAATAAGTAGAGATTTTGTCCTGGTGAGATGAAGGGCTGCTGGGAACACATGAAACTCAGGTGGCATCATCATCATCATCGTCATCACCATATCAACTTCTTCTTTTTGATAGAGAAAATTTATTTAGAAAGTCACAGAGGTAGAAGTGAGGCATAGAATAAATTGGCTCAGGCCATGACTGGTGTGGCTCAGTTGATTGAACATTGTCCCATAAAGAGAAAAGTTGCTAGTTCAATTTCCCAGTCAGGGCAAATGCCTGGGTTGCAGGTTCAATCTCCCGTTGAGGCAGGGCATGTGTGAGAGGCAACCAACTGATGTTTCTCTCCCTCTCTTTCTCCTTACCTTCCCCTCTCTCTAAAATTAATTAAAAATAAAATCTTTAAAAAATATCTACTACATAAAGCCACTCTGCCAAAACCAGAAGACATAACAGCTCTACCTAATACATTGAAACAAACAAAGGGAGGAAGCCAAAATAAAGAGACAAAGAAATATATTCCAAATGAAAGAATAGGACAAAACTCCAGAAAAATAACTAAAAATGGAGAAAAGCAATCTATCAAATACAGTGTTCAAAACACTGGTTACAAAGATGGTCAATAAGCTTAGTGAAATCTTTGACAATGAGATAGAAAACATTAAAAAAGCAACTAGTCAGAAATGAAGAATACAATAATTGAAATAAAGAATACATTTGAAGGACTCAAGAGTAGATTAGATGAAGCAGAGGATCAAATCAGTGATTTGGAAGACAAGGTAGCAGAGAACACCTGGTCAGAACAGCAAAAAGAAAAAGAATTAAAAAATGAGGATTGTTTAAGGGGCTTCTAGAACAACATCAACCATATCAGTATTCACATCATAGGGGAAACATAAGGACACAAGAGAGAGCAAGGCATTGAAAACCTATTTAAAGAAATAATGACTAAAAACTTCTCTAACCTGGTGAAGAAAATAGACATACAAGTTCAGGAAGCACAGAGAGGCTCAAGCAAAATGAATCCAAAGAAGCCCTCACCACAGCACATCATAATTAAAACGGCAAAGGTTAAAGCAAAGAGAATCTTAAAAACTGCAAGAGAAAAGCTGTTTATTAACTACAAGGGAGCTCCCATAAGACTGTCAGCTGATTTCTCAACAGAAACTTTGCTTGCCAGAAAGGATTTGCAGGAAATATTCACATATTGTTTGTGGGTAGTTTTTATTGCATGCTAACAGGTGGCGCGGGCCATTTAGAGACCTAAATTTTGTCCTTTGGAATTTGTATATCTGCATGTTAGCATCCCTTTAGAGCAATAAAAAAGTATAAAAATAAACGTATTTATACGTTACCCCATTCTATAAAAAACGTATTAATACGTGTCCTGTGCTCTACTACCAGTCAACATAAAACGTATAAATACGTTTCCCGCATACAATGTGTTCAAAGTGATGAAAAGCAAAGATCTACAACCAAGGGTACTCTATCCAGCAAGGCTGTCATTTAGAATTGAAGGGCAGATAAAGAGCTTCTCAGACAAGATAAAGATGAAGGAGTTTATCACCACCAAATCCGTATTATAAGAAATGTTAAAGGGACTTTCTTAAGAAGAAGAAAATTATAAATATGAATAAGAAAATATCTCAATGAAATTTTCATGAACAAAGGCAACCATAATAAAAGCATGATGGATAAATCAACTATAAAGCTCATACAAAAGGCAAAAGTAGGAGGATCATGTGTAAGTCAACGGATGGTCAATGCCAGCAGGAATCCCTCATTTAGAGTGTGGTGAGAAAGAAAACTTTATTCAGTGCAAAACAGCTCAATTGTAGTACAGCACAGCTATGAAAACAGTATGGCTGTGAGGCACCCCTGAGGCCAGGCTCCTCTCAGGCCAGACAGTTCTGCTCTTCATTGGTCTGCTCTGCTTTGGTGAGACATCTTCGGTATTTCAGCTCAGCCAGGGAAACTCGGTCTTCGATTTTTGATGGAAAAGGAAAGTGTGCTCTCAGAGTCAGAGAGAAGTTGACTTATATGGACAGAAGGTCCTACTCCTGGCCTCTGAATCATTTGTCCTCATGCAAATGAGGACTCTAAATTATCACAGTTTGATTGGTCCTAATATCACTGTCCTGATTAGTCAGAACACAGACATTCTGCTTGACTGAAGCTGGGCAGCTGTGATTGGATGGGGAAAGCCATAGTTCTATTGGCTAAAATAGGATTCTAAGAACTCCTATTTACAAGGGCTGGCTCAGATGGCAGAAACAGTTCAGGCAGGGAGAGCAGGTTTCTCCCTGAAGCACAATTTATGTGAGAGGCCCCTGTGCAGAAATGACTGCTAGCCCCAACATCCCCCCACACTTTTTAAAGTTGAACCTACTTGGTCACCAGGAGCCCTTCTTAGTAAGTATCTTTGTTCTCAGGGTCCACAGTAATTACAATAATAAATTAAGAAATACACACAAAATATAAGCTAAAAACAATGACAAAAACATAAATGTGGTGGAAGTGAGTAAAAATTGTAGTGATTTTAGAATGATTTTAAAATTAAGTGGCCGTCCACTTAAAAGAGACTGCTATAAACATAGCTTGATATATATGAAGCACAATACAATCACAAACTAAAAATCTCCAAGATATATAGGAAATAAAGAGAAAGGAATCCAAAAACACTACAGAATGTCATCAGCATACAGGAGCAGTGAGCAAGAAAGGGACAGTGAAGAACTACAAAAACAATAACAGAAATCAATAAAATGGCAATAACTGTATATCTATCAATAATTACTTTAAGGAGGGGGCCAAGATGGAAGCATAGGCAGAAATGCTTCACTTCCTCACACAACCAAAAGAAGAATAACAACCAACATAAAAACAAAGAACAACCAGAATTGCCAGAAAAATATTTGCATAGAAGTCCAACACCAAAGGAGTTGAAGAAAAATTCAACCAGATGGTAGTAGGGGTGAAGATGGGCAGCTGGGAGGAGAGGTCACTACAAGGTGGCAGCTGGAGGATTGGGTGGGCAAGACAGAGGCTGGCAAACTGCATAGGCAATCCCATATTTGCATGCAGACAAGCTCTGGGTAAAGAGGGGGAGCGAGATAGACTACAAAACCCAGGAAACCCAGGTTTCAGCACAGGAAATTAAAGACTCAAAACCACAGGCTGTAAAAAAAAATCTGTGGTGATTGTGGCAGCAGGAGAAACTCCAAGCCTCACAGGAGTGTTCATTGGAGAGACTCACAGGGTCCTAAAATATACATAAACTCACCTGCCTTAAAATCAGCACCTAAAGGGCACAAACTGCTTGTGGGAAGCGAGGGAAGTGATGGAAAGTGGAATGACAGTGGAGCAAGCAGCATTGTTCCTTCTATGACCCCTCCCTCACAGAGTCTGCCACAAAGCAACAAAGAGGGTTGCCCTATCCTGGCAAATACCTAAGGCTTTGCCCCGTACATGTAACAGGGGTGCCAAGACAAAGAATATGGCCCAAATGAAAGAATAGATTAAAACTCCAGAAAAAGAACTAAGCGATGAGGAGATAGACAACCTGTCTGATTCAGAGTTCAAAACACTAGTAATCAGGATGCTCACAGAATTGATTGAGCTTGGTTGCAAAATGAAGGAAGAAATGAAGGCTATATAAAGTGAAATAAAGGAAAACATACAGGGAACCAACAGTGAAGGGAAGGAAACCAGGACTCAAATCAATGATTTGTAACAAAAGAAAAAAATAAGCACCTGACTGGAACAGAATGAAGAAACAAGAATGCAGAAAAATGAGGAGAGGCTCAGAGACCTCTGGGACAGCATTAAACATTCCAACATCCGAATCATGGGAATGCTGGGAGGAGAAGAGGAAGAGCAAGATATTGAGAACTTATTTGAACAAATAATGTAGGAAAACTTCCCCAATCTGGTGAAGGAAATAGACTTCTAGGAAATCCAGGAAGCCCAGAGAGTCCTAAAGAAATTGGACCCATGGAGGAGCACACCAAGGCACATCACAATTTAGTTACGCAAGATTAAAGATAAGGAGAGGATCTTAAAAGCAGCAAGAGAAAAGGAGAGAGTTACCTATAAAGGAATTCCCATAAGGCTATCAGCTGATTTCTCAAAGAAACCTTACAGGTAAGAAGGGGCTGGAAAAAGTATATAAAATAAAGTGGAGTCACTCATGTCAATCAAAATGGCTGTCAATCAGCCATGACACTTTGGTTTAACAGGGAAACTCCCTGAGTTAGAGCAGACACATCTGGCAAGGAGATACACCCAAGATATATGCACAAGTGATCAGAACAGCCATGTCTGCAGAGTGGGATCACCCATAGATATACTCCTGGGGAAATTCTACACTTGCCATCATGGGTGCCAAGCAGAACAGCTATGTACCACCCATAGATTCCTGGGAAAATTCCCCACTTGTCATCAGGGGTGCCAACACACTTATTAAAAGACCCAGAAGGGTGGAGTACACCACTTTCAAGGTATAACTGAAGGAGGCTCCAGACCACTGCTGAGACAGCTGAGCTCCACACACCAGAGTGCTGTTCCATGCCACGCTGATCTCCCCTGTCATTGGCTGCTGCAGGCTCTGCCCTGCTGGACTAGGGACTTCGTCTGCTCTGCTGCCCCCCTGGCTCTGGAGATCCTTCCTTGCAAGACACTGACAAATCCCTTGCCCAAAGTGTTGCCACCTGGACCCGCAGACTGAGATTTTGGGACTCGGATTCATTATCCTCCATTGACTGCTCTGTGTGTGTGTGTTATATTTCTCTTAGATTGTTAGAGTGTAAGTAAGATATTAATGTATGTTAATGTTCTACTTTGAGTGAACCTGCATTCAATAAAAGTGAGTGAATAGCAAAAACAAACAAACAAAAAAACCCCAAAAACAAAAAACCAAAAAACCAGAAGGCACCTTAATTCTTGATGACCATTCTAAGTCATAATACAGGACTGCAATTCTGAACCAGAAAGTGCAGTGATTCAATTGAAAGTGAAGGCAACAAAAGTACCAAGAATCAGAGGAGAGTCCCCAAATAAAAGCAATTGGCAGCTTCTGGGAGTCTCCAAATCCACATCCTGGGCCCCCCAACTCCAGGATGCCAATAGGACTCCCCACCAAATACCCAGGCTTACTTGAGAGCTCCAAAGGTGTCCCACCAGAGTTGCCAGAAAATGAAACCAAAAAAGTCAGTGTTCACATTGTTTGTCACTACCAGAACCAATAAGTAGAGACAAAGATTGAATCTTTACAGGAGCTTTATTCAGATACCAGCAATCTGAGAAGATGGCAGGTTATGTACCCTAAAAACCATCTTCAGATCTCATCTTAAACCAATGTTTTTATAAAGAGGAGAAAAAACTAGGTAAGGGGTTTGGGAAAAAAAGGTTAATCAGATAAGAGTTGCAGTCCAGCAGTAATTTTCCTGGTATTGCTTGATTTGCTGATCAACAGTTCTTTGTCTGCATCATGGACATTTTCTCCCTGGAACACAATGGCTCAGAAACCATCTTGAACACTTGCAGACCTCCTGGAGCACATAAGTCGAATTTCTGGTTGACATCCCGGAGTCACATAGGTCATGTTTTCCAGTTCCTGGAACAACAGCTTTCCATATACATTAATCACTTAAGCCTGCCAATTATAACTACAGCTAAAATCTTTAACACTTGAATTCCCCTGGCAGTGTGTGTGTGCAATAGTATATGACTTAGACATAAAAAAAAGAATGAAATCTTACCATTTGCAACAACATGGAAGTACCTAGATGGTATTATGCTAAGTGAAATAAGTCAGACAGAGAAAGACAAGTACCATGTGATTTCATTTATCTGTTGAATCCAAAAAACAAAACAAACAAACAAAACAGACTGATGGTTGCCATGTGTGTGGCAGTTGGGGGCTAGGTGAAAAGGGGAAGGGGTTCAGAAGTACAAATTTGTAGTTACAAAACAATCACAGGATGTAAAGTACAGCATAGGGAATATAGCCAGTAATATGGTGTCAGGTGAGTACTAGACTTATTGGGGGGATCCATTTATAAGTTACATAAAGGTCTAACTACTATGCTGTACACATGAAACTAATACAACATTGTATGTCAACCACATTTTTTTAATATTTCAGTTTTTCTTTAATCACTATGTTTTCTATAGGCAAAATGGGTATACATTAATGAAATAACAAAATCTGCTTCTTTTTAAAATGACTGATATTAGAAAAACTAGTGAAAGTAAATTCAGCATTTTTGGTTGTTGGCAAATCTTAATTTTAAAAGCAATTTCAAAAATTAAATAAATAAAAAATTAACACAATTTCACACATATCTGAGTTGCTAGAGGAAGCCCTCACACTTCTAAACCACTTTGGAGGCCTAGAACTGAACAAAAAAGTGTTACAATGAAACACTGAACATTTGCATGCCCCAAGAGGGAGGTGAGTCCATCATGTGGGGCAGGATGGTCCAGGTGAGTTGAGTGTTTAAGGAAAAGCAGGAAGTCAAAGCCAGTATCCATCATAAGCATTTAGGGTCCATGGGCTGAGCCCCCACAGCAGGCAGTGGTGCATAGCTCAACGTAGCTTTTCAAGAGATATGTGAGTTCTGAGGCACGCAATCTCTGCTCCTTGTTTTTGTTTTTAGCAAAGTCAGCAGTGCCATGACTTCATTTTCAAATATTTCTGGGGCTGTTTTTGCTTCTGTAGCTTAGTAGTAAATATCTCAGTCATTACTGGGCTCATTAATGAGGCAATCATAGAGGTTCAGCTGCTTCTCTGTCATGTGGTGCAGATATTCTTTAGCAAAGAGACTAAGCAGAATGCAGTTCTCTAGCATTTCCCGCTTCCTGCTCTCATAGAGCAGGTGGGCTCTTTTGGTTTCTATGGAATCATCAGTTCATTCCTGCCATGGAGGCAAATGGATTTCAATCATATCTTTCTGGGAATCTGTGGGGCTGTTACCTCTGTAGAACTGACTGAATGATGTAATGCTGAGCAAAGGAGACGCTAGGTGGTGCCTTGACAGAGCAAGCATCTGCTCAGAGCACTGATAAGCCCCAGCACAGGCTAGGTGCCTGGGGGCCTCCTAAAACCAAAGAGAACTGGATAGCTTGCTGCTGCTCCAGAGGACCCATGATGCAGAAGACAGGTGCCAATACAGCTTAGCAGCCTCTCCCTTGAGAAGAAGAGAGGAGTATGTATCCAAAATTCCTGCTTTTCAAGGAGCTGCTCAAGAAACTGGTTTCTGTCTTCATCAACTTGCAGCTTTGATGGGGTCTGGAATACTCTAGAAGCCTGGCGACTATTGAGACCAAGAGGAGCTGGGAGGCTTGTGGCAGCTCCACAGAATCCAAGTCAGAGCCTGCAACATGATGGCCACTGCCATTTTTCCTGATCTGTACCAGAAGCCTTCCTGTATGTCAACCATAATTTTAAAACTATTTTAAAAACCTCTTTTAGGTGGGACTATCTTATTTATTTATTTATTTATTTATTTATTTATTTATTTTTAAATATTTTGTTTATTTATTTTTAGACAGAAGGGAAGGGAGGGAGAAAGAGAGGGAGAGAAACATCAATGTGTGGTTGCCTCTCATGTGGCCCCCACTGGGGACCTGGCCTGCAACCCAGGCATGTGCCCTGACTGGGAATCAAACCTGCGACCCTTTGGTTCACAGCCTGCACTCAGTCCACTAGCTACACCAGCCAGGTCAAGGTGAGACTATCTTTTGTCAACACTACTGATGCACAGCACAACATGAATGAATGTCAAACATAATACGGAGCAAAGAAAAAAAAAGAAGAAAAAAATCAAAGAATACATACTATATTATTTCACTTACATGACAATTTAAAAACTAGCGAATGGAGATAAAAGTGACAATAGGGACTATATCTTGAGGGTATTGCCTGGAAAGAAGCATAGGAGAACTATCTGGGCTGAAGAAAGGGCTTTATATTTTCATCTGGGAGGTGGCCACTTGGGGCATGAATATATAAAACTTTATTGATTAAGATATCCACACTCTGCCCTGGCTGGTGTGGCTCAGTTGGTTGGGTGTCATCCTATGGGGCAAGACATTGATGGTTTGGTTCCTGGTCAATTGGGTTTCTCGTTCTTCCTTGTCCAGGCACATGGGAGAGGCAACCGATGTTTCTCAATCAATGTTTCTCTCCCTCTTTCTACCTCCCTTCCCCTCTCTCCAGAAAAGAATAAATAAAATCTTTAAAAAAGATATCAGAACTGTATATATACTAAGTATACCATAGTAAAGATTTAAAAACAAATTCTAAATTAAAAAAAGTAACCTTGTACTAAAATTAAAATAGCCTTTTTCCAGATAAAAGAAAAAGGAGGGAGGGAGGCAACAGTGGAGGAGAGAGAAAATAAAGTAACCACACAGCATGTCAGATGACAAAAGGGGTCCCGTGAAGAAGAAGTAGGCACAGGGCACAGGGACAGCCAGGAAAAGCTGGAGTCCCAAGGAAAGGGGAAGAGGAGCCAGATGTGAGCTGATGGGGCTTCGGGTGTCATCTGCTGAGTCCTCCATGTCCTGTGTGTCGCCTGCATTGCTTCTAGGACCTGATGAAGGCCTCACCAGCCCTGACAAGTGAAATTCTTAGTAAAACACTGTGAAACTCCAACAGAAGCTCTAACAACATTGTGATTTTTGTTCATGTTTTAAAAATATCCAACATTGAATTGTTTGGGAGCTCTCACCCTCTTTGGATAGTGCCCTGTGTAGCCAGGATGCAGGCTGTTGGGTTTGACATTACTCCTAATCCAGCTGTGCTCTTTCGCTCCCTCCTCACTCATATGCCTAGAAGCAGGTACTCTTATCACTGCTCTTTCCAGCTGAAGGAACCAAGCTTGAAGGAAAGGAGGTGGGGACTCACTAAACACACTTGTCCAGCTCTGCTGGCTCCTGAGCATATGTCGAGCATTGCCTCTTAGGGGGAAGTACATCAGGGCCACAAGCCAGAAGAAATGTAAGAACATCCAGCTCTAGCCCCGGTGCCACCTTGATGACATGGGTGCACACACAGAGACCACAGGGCCATACACTGGAGGTCCAGCAAGCAGATTAGCTCTCCAGGATGGGCTGTGGGGCTGTTATGGCAGGGTTGCCCCAGAATCCCAGGCTGCAGAGATGGACAGTCTTTTTAAAAATATATATATTTTATTGATTATGCTATTATAGTTGTCCCATTTTTTCTTCCTTTTATTCCCCTCTGCCCAGTACCCCCATTCCCTCCAGCATTTCCCCCTCCTTAGTTCATGTACATGGGTCATACATATAAATTCTATGGCTTCTCCATTTCCTATACTATTCTTAACTTCCCCCTGTCTATTTTGCACCTACCATTTATGCTTCTTATTCCCTGTACCTTTTCCTCCTGCTTCTCCCTGCTGTTACCCCTCCATGTGTTCTCCATTTCTGTGATTCTGTTCCTGTTCTAGTTGTTTGCTTAGTTTTTTGTTTTTGTTTTTCTAGGTTCAGTTGTTGATAGTTCTGAGTTTGTTGTCAATTTACTGTTGCTGGTTTTGATTTTCTGCTTTTTCTTAGACAGTCCCTTTAACATTTCATATAATAAGGGCTTGGTGATGATGAAATCCTTTAACCTGACCTTATCTGGGAAGCACTTTATCTGCCCTTCCATTCTAAGTGATAGCTTTGCTGGATAGAGTAATCTTGGATGTAGGTCCTTGCCTTTCATGACTTCAAATACTTCTTTCCATCCCCTTCTTGCCTGCAAGGTTTCTTTGGAGAAATCAGCTGATAGTTTTATGGGAACTCCTTTGTATGTAACTCTCTTCTTTTCTCTTGCTGTTTTTAGGATTCTATTCTTATCTTTAATATTTACAATTTAATTATGATGTGTCTTGGTGTATTCCTCCTTGAGTTCAACTTCTTTGGGACTCTCTGAGCTTCCTTGAATTGTATGTCTGTTTCCTTCACCAGATTGGGGATGTTTTCCTTTATTATATTTTCAAATAACTTTTCAATTTCTTGCTTTCCCTCTTCTCCTTTTGGCACCCCTATGACCTGTGATTCAGATGTCGGAATGTTTAAAGTTGTCCCAGTGATTCCTAAGCTTCTTCTCATTTTTTTTTTTTTTAATTTTTGTTTCTTCATTCTCTTCCACTTGAAAGTTTATTTCTTCCTTTTGTTCCAAATCATTGATGTGAGTCCTGGTTTCCTTCCCTTCACTGTTGGCTCCTTGTACATTTTCCTTTATTTCACTTTGTATAGCCTTCACTACTTCCTTTATTTTGTGACCATACTCAGCCCTTTCTGTGAGCATCCTGATTACCAGTGTTTTGAACTCTGCATCTGATAGGTTGGCTATCTCCTTGTCACTTAGTTCTTTTTCTGTAGTTTTGATCTTTTCTTTCATTTGGGCTATGTTTCTTTGTTTTGGCACACCTGTTACAATGTAGGGGGCTCAGCCTTGGGTATTCACCAGGGTGGGGCAACCCACTTTGTTGTGTTGTAGTGCTGTATGTGGGGGAGGTGTCAGAGAGGGAACAATGCCACTTGCTCAGCTCTCTCCTTGCTTTTCATCACTTCCCCCACTTCCCACAAGCAAATTGTGCCCTTTCAGGTGATGCCCTGGTGTTGATTCCTGGTTGGGTGGGATTGTGTACATTGTAGGACCTCGTGGACCCTTCCAATGGAGTCTCCTGTGAGACTGACAATTTCTCCTGCCACTACAACACCCACAGGTTTTTACAGACAGAGGTTTTGATGCTCTATTTCCTGGCACTGGAATCCTGGGTTGTGTGGTCTGTCTTGCTCCCCACTTGCTCTTCCTGGTTTACCCACACATGAATGTGGGACTACCCAGTCCACCAGTGGCTGCCTCACCTGCCTGGTCTGCCAGCTGCCGTCTCACCCACCCAGTCTGTCAGCTGACATCTTGCTGTGCATCCACTCTGCCCCAGCTGTCCATCTTTGCCCCTTCTATCAGTCTGGATGAATGTTTCTTCTTTAACTCCTAGGTTGTTGGACTTCATACGGTCAATTTTCCGGCAGTTCTGGTTGTTTTTTGTTTTTAAATTGATTTTCATCCTTCTTTTGGTTATATGAGGAAGTGAAGATATCTACCTATACCTCTATCTTGGCCAGAAACCCCCTAGATGAATAGTCTTTTAAGATGGGTAGAGACAAGGCAGACCACGGGCTGGGATCTATGTGGTTGGGGCTACAAGCCTCCTAGGAACTTGTTGCTTTGTTAGGTAGAAGTTAGAAAATTAGGAGGAGGAGGTGTGGGAGAGGGTCCATTGTTGTTAACAGGTGAGCGGCCCAAAATAATTTTGACTAACTGCCTGTGGTCATGTAGCTGTTTCACAACAGTTGACTAGATGCTGTCTGGAGTAAAAGATAAGGACTCTGGGAACAGACCCCCTACCCCCACCCATGCCTACGTTTAGGTGGTCATGTCCTCTGTGGGAAAGCATGCATGGTCAGCACCATCATTGTCTGCCAATAAATATATAACTCCCACCTCCTAACATCATACCAGCCTTCAACCTACCTCACAAATTGTATGTAAGTCCTTAGGAAAAGGGGCCTGAAGCCTCTCTCATCAACATCAGCAAGGTCTGTTCTTTTCCCTGGGGATGTGTTACTAATAAATTCTGTTTCCATACTAATTAACTTGCTGATCAGTAATTCTTTCTGTTTCCGTAAGAACTGAGCCTTCAACAACATTTCTGGTGCCATGACTCAGATTGCAGATACTTGCTCATTCTTTGTCTCCAGCCATCTGGAACACAGTGAGTATGATCCCACCAGCAATGTTTTCTTGCCTTTTTCACCTTCATGGTCAACGGGGAGATGAAGAACTGTTGGGGAGGGTTATTCAAACGTGCTAGGCCTGTGTTTGGAGGGAGAAACAAGGATAAAATCTAAAATGAGTGTTTCAGTTTGCTTGGACTCTGAAGATTGAGGGGGCACTTCCTCTGTTCCAAATTCTTCGGTGTCCCTATGTGAGTGGTGATCTTGTGGAGGTGTCTGGGGCTTAATCCCCAAATTGCATAGGGGACTCTCAGGGACCTCCCATCACTATAATGTAAATTTGGCTTGTCTGGCAATGTGCAAAAAATAAGGGTTGGTCACCAAGCACTCTGAGCCCTTCTGGTTGTTTTAGACAACCTGTGGAGAAACTGAGGCACATAAGAGAGTTGGGGATGACCAAAGGTTTAACCGTCTTTGGGAGCCCCACTCACAAGCAGCACACTCAGACCTACTACATAAGTCTCCTAGCCATTTCTGCCTCTAAAACATGACCAAGAAAAAAAAAACTTTAAAATCATCAGTCTGTTGTAACCTTGTTGCACCTCTCTGCCCATGTGGGTTCTGGCAACTCTATTTGCATCTGTATTAAATTATTGGCCTACTGTAAGTTTGCTATGTCTCTTCACTCCAGGGGGTTTCAGGTAACTCTACCTGCATCTCAATTCCCCTCAGAGAAGCTGCAAAGAGGGGCAATGTTGTATACGCCAGGCAGCATATCTTGCTCTCTCCCTCTAGAGAAATAGCCACACCCTGTGGACATGGATGGAGCATACAAATCCACATGGGTACTCCTTGCTAGAACACTCCTGTGACAAAATAAGCAAGTCGTGGACTGGAGAAAAGACTCTAGGTCCCTTGCCAGCCACAAGCAAATGTCTATGTAACAAGGCACATTGTAAAAGCAATTATACTCCTACCCCTGTGGTGCATCCTCTACTTAGGTTTAATTCTCAAGAGGAGGAGGCAAGATTTTAACCTGCAGAAAATTCTGGCCTTTTCAGGTCTCTTTTGTCTGACCATATCTTCCTGTTCAATATATGTTGCATAAATACAGATTTTCCCACAGTTTTCTGGCCATTTTATTTAAATCTCTGCCCACCCCCACCCCGTGTTTATGATGGGGGCTGAAATGTTGGAGATATTTTAGTTTCAGGTAATAGCTGATAAACTTAGTAATCAATGCATGTAAAAAGCTAGTTTCAGGAACTGAAGGTATGACCCACCTTGACTCTAGGAGACCTTAAGCAGTTCCACTTTTGTGCCTCAGGAGCTCTCAAGCAATCAAGATGGTACCTGAGCCATTGTACTCCAGGGGCAGACCCCAGCCCACCACCCAAGACACAGATGAAAGAATGCTGTAACTTTTTATCTGATTAACTTTTCCCCTGAATTCTAAGCCCCTTACCTACACTTTCCTTCTCATTATGAAAAGGTTGGTTTAAAATGGAATTTAAGACAGTCTGTTAGTGTACAAACCTGCATCTTCTCAGATTGCTGGCCATCTGAATAAAACACCCATAAAGAAACACCCATAAAAATTCCTGTCTCTGCTTATTGGATCTAGTAGGTGACAAGCAGCACGAACACATGCTTTTCTGGTTTCATTTATTCTGCTAACAGAAAAATTATTGTGTTTCTTTTCAAGGTCATGCTATTTTAATTGCTATTACCCACAAGGGGTTAATGCTATTCCTTCCCTCTCTTGCCTCTATGAACATTGCTTGCATGGCCACCAGCCAGAGGCTATCGATAGACAAATCCTAATACTCTGTGGCTAGTTATGGTTCCACCTAAATTTGGACCATCATATTGAATCTAAGGTTCTTAGACTATTTACCTACCTAATCCAAGCCCTGCATTTAACTCCTGTTTTGAATTGGGCTCAGCCCTGCTGTACCCACATCAAGTGGGAACAAGGGACCTTTTGCATATACTTTCTCAGAGGCCTCTTGTGTACTTTTTCAAATCAGAGCTGTTTTCTAATGTATCTTGAAAGGGCAGGCAAGTTATCACAAACCTATCCTTTATCTGCCTTTGAGGGACAGAGGGGACAAAGTTGGGTTTGCAACCTGCCCCTCTGGTCCTTTACTGAGATGAGGATCTCCCTCCTTAGACATCTTTGTTTAAGGCCCAAGGACCTTTGGGATTGGGTCAGTTCAGACCATTGATCCTGGAGAGTGTTCCCTCATTCTGAAACTCATTGTTACTGGTTAGTCAATTCAGTCTAGGCCTACAATCTTATCAGGTTATGTGGTTAAAGACTCATTTAGTCCCAGTGTTATGGTTTCTAGAAGAAATCCAGCTTATAAACTCTCTCCAACAAGCAGACCAGATTTAATGGGACTGGAGCTTTTGTCTCTGCTATACTCATATCTAGGCTCTCCATGTCTCCACTCTTCCTGTTTTTCCTTTCAGCCCTCTATAATTTCCTCCTCAACCCCTGGTTGAGCCTATTTGGCTCCCACCTCTAGTCAATGCTTTATGGCTTCCAGAAGAATGCAGGATCTACCAAGGCTCTTCCTATGATTGGTGAGCAACCCTCAGAAAAGGAGAGGAGCAGGCTTGTGCATGTCTCCAACAACCCCTCTAGGAGCAGGCTCACCTCTGTCTCCAAAAACCCCCCTAAGGAGCAGGCACACTCCTGTCTCCAACAACCACCCTGAGGGACAGACTTGTTTTTGCCCTCATACAGTTTTGAGAGGCTGAGAACCCAGAGATTAGACCCCGGGATGCCTGGCTCTCTAATCTTATGGTGTTTTTCCCTTTTCTAGATGGGGAATCAAGAGCCCATTCCTACTGGTATCCCCTTAAGATGTATCCTTTCTAATCGGTCACAATTTGATCCTCAACATTTAAAGAAAAACTGACTAATCTTTTTTATAACACAGCTTGGCTCCAGTATCAACCAGATAATAGGAAGGTTTGACCAGGTAATGGGACTCTAAATTATAAGACAATCCTACAACCTAATCTCTTTTTTAAATGTCTTGGAAAATGATCAGAAATTCCTCTACATAAGCATTTTTCTATTTGAGAGGCCATGAAGATTTACATAAAAGTATAAACTTAACCCTATCAATGCAGCACCTATTGAGTTATTCTCCAATACCAGCCCCAGAGAACCCAGAAAAGTCTCTTTCACTGCTTTCTTCGCTAACCTGATATCCACGATCTCCAGCACAAACACTGGCCCCTGCTTCTCCTGTCCTTAAAACTGCACTGACAACTAAGGCCCCCAGCTAACACACAAATCTTTCTCCCTCACTGAGCTCAGGCAAATCAAAACTGAACTTGGGAACTATTCAGACAATCTGGACAAATACATAAATGCTTTCTAGGACCTTACTTTAGCATACAAACTGACCTGGAAAGATGCGATGGTAGTTCTGGGACAAATTTTATCAGACATTGAACAGGAAAAGGTAAAGAAGGAGGCGAGAAAATTTGCTAACAATTTGCATCTGCTTGACAATAAATACCCTATAGGAGAAATGGCAGTCCCACCCATGGACCCTGAATGGGATTATAATAACACCTCCCAAAAGTAGGAAAGAAACAATTTCTTACTCTGTATTAAGGTGAGACTCAATGTGAGCTGCTGAAAGGCCATGAATTATTTAAAGGTGTCTGCCATTAGCCAAGGCCCAGATGAAAATCCTACTACTTTCCTAGAAAGGCTAAGGAAAGCTCTCATTAGACACACTAGCCTAGATATACAGTCTTATGAGGGACAGGTAATATTAAAAGGTAAATTTTTAACACAAATTTTTAAACACAAAAAACTTCTTTACACTAACCAATCTACTTCCCAAGTTCTGGTGATCTCACACTGGACCCACCCTGTAACCGATCCATTTTCTAGATCTTTCTGGAGTTTGCATCTCTTATCCAATCCCAGGCTAGACTGACAGGCCTCTATGGCCACCATCTTGACTCCTACTGTGCATGCGCTCACCTCCCCCACTTATTGTCCTATTTCTTCCCCCAGTGATCTTCTGGCAACGGACCTGTGGTTCCCTGAGGAGTGTGTAAAGCTGCGACTTCCTAGGGAAGCAAGACTATGCTTCCTAGCTGATTATGCTTAATAATGTCTGATTTCCTTTGCTCCCTTCCTTCATGTATATTTAGCTATCTCCCTTAACGGACAGATCAGTCATTTTTAATTGTCATTATTGAAGGAAAAGGGCTGTGGTGTGCTACTGGTAGGTAGAAGCCAGGGATGCTCAGTATCTTAATCAGGATTGCCAACTTTAGCAGATAAAAATATTTGTGGGTAGGGTGGACAAATTAAATACAGGACTCCCAGTTAAATTTGAACAAGGTAACAGCATTGTTCATCTGAAATTCAAGTTGAACTAGGTGTCATGCATTTAATCTGGCGACTCTACCTGCAAAGCACAGGACAGGCCCCTAAAACAATTATTCAGGCCAACACATCCAGAGTGTGGAGACTGAGAACCCTGCACGGAGAAGTGGTTCTGGAACCCTGGTTGGTGCCACAATCACCAGGAGGGCGGTAAGGCGCGAACTGCTGTGCGGACCCTCAGAGAGTGTGGTTATGTGGGTCTGTCGTGAGCCCAGTGCTTTCCATCAAGTTCCCCGGCGAAGCTGTTGTTGGGGACGGATCACATCGGAGAACCACCGTCCTAGTGACAAAAAGTGAGAAAGAGCGGCTGGGGACACCTCAGCTGTCCCGGCCCGGGTACGAAGACACTTCCGGGTTCCCTCTAGGCGCCGCGGAGGCCCGGACGTCTCTATAGTTGCCGGGCTCGGGGCGGGCTGTGCTGGGGCACGGGGGCCGGGCTGTGATGGGACGTGGGGGGCGGACCAAAGCGCAGCGAACGCTCTCTTGCCGGACGTTGCGCGGTCGCTACGCCCGACTCCCGCCCTGACGCGGTGCAGGTAGAGCTGCTCGCGGTGTCCGGCGCGCCCCCGCGAGTCTCTAACTCTGCCAGCGCAGGTAGGCGTCGCCCCGCTCGCGCCTCTGCGCCCAGGCTTGGGTGCGAGAAAGGCGCACCCTGGCGTGGCGTTCTGTCAGTGGCGCCCAAGGCATTTGCCCTCATCACGGCGCGCTGGCGCTGATCGTGGAGGGGCGGGACCAGGCCAGGGATAATGGGCCTCTAGGTGCCGAGCTAGGGGAGCTCAGGCTGAGGGGTGGGAGGCAGGCCCAGGCGGGGCCGAGGCGGGATTGGTTAAATTGGAGGGCGCGGATACGTGTGGGCGGAGCTCCTGCCGCACCTCCTCTGGGACGGCTGGTTCCACCCTGGGACGCGCTGGCTGCAGTGGGTCCTGGCCTTTCTCGTGATACTCCCAGGCTCTGGGGTCGCCTAGGTCGCACGGGGTGTTTGTGTTCTGCTTTTCGTCTTTTTCGTTCGTTATTTACAAGGAAAGACGAGAGGGGCCCCGGATATTACAAAGGCCTTTTCTGAGCCGTTTTGCACCTGGCACAGCTTTGAGGCATTTGCGTTTATAAAATGTCTTATTTTAAAATTTTCATTTTTAATAATTTTAATAAAGTTAAAAAACTAGTACAAAGAATTCCCAGGTTCTATTCACCTAATTTCCTCAAATGGTAACAATTTATTTAACAGAACAGTTCTACAAGTCTTACTCAGATTGTTCTTCTCACCCATTTCCTTTTTGTAGTGTAGGATCCAAGTTGTGTCTGTTGGAAAGTTTTCATTTTCAACAGTGGAGATCCAGCCCGCTTTCCCCCAAGACGCTTCAGAGTGGCTCTGGGAGCACCAGGTCTCAAATAAAAGAGCCTTTTCTTCCTCGGTGCCAGGGCCAGCTAAGAACTTCCAGTTGGGCCTCTGGGCAGCTTGGGAACAGGTGGTCACTCTGCATGTTCAACCACCTGGCCCTGGCCTCTCAGCCTCTCCTGGTTCTCCTATGGGTCAGGCTGACCTTCTGCCCTCATATCTCTTTTTTTTTTTTTTTTTTAAGATTTTATTTATTTATTTTCAAAAAGAGGGGAAAGGAAGGAGAAAGAGAGGGAGAGAAACATCAATGTGTGGTTGCCTCTCACATGGCCCCCACTGGGGACCTGGCCTGCAACCCAGGCATGTGCCCTGACTGGGAATTGAACTGGTGACCCTTTGGTTCACAGCCCACACTCAATCCACTGAGCTACACCAGCCACGCTACCCTCATATCTCTTGAAGGTGCCTACCTGGCTGTCTTCTCTTTCCATCCAGGCTTCCTCCCTGGGTAATCTCTTGTGACTTCAAGGATTCTATGGTTTTGAGCATTCAGTAAATCATTAGAAAAAGCACTTATTTGTGACTCCAGCCCAGACCATTTCTTTGTCCCAGACCCACAGAGAAATCATCCATATCTGGTCCCCTTCTGGTGCTTAAAGCCTCTGTGAATGGACCACCCTACCCCAGCCACTAATTGGACTCTTGATTGACAAACATTTCCTATGAAAGGGTTGAGAGAATCTTTAGGAATGTATTTCAGTTAGGATCAGTATATATCAAGAGTTCTAGTTCTACTTTAAGTAGCTGAGTGAAAGCCAAATGGTGGAGATGAAAATGCAGGCCTGCTGCAGGATGAGGTGGAGGGGTGCCTTAGATGTGGCAATTTGCTCTGCAGCATGAGTTACTCAGCTCAGCAAGTATTTACTGGGTGTATCCTGCATGCCAAGAGTCATGTTGGCTTTTGGTGATATAAAGGTGAATACATTCTGCACCCACACTGTTATTGGGGCATGTGGTGGGGTCAGTGAGTGGTAATTGAGGGGAAAGCTATAATGCGAAGTCCTTGCATTGAAGGGCATTGCAGAGCATGGGGAGGACTGAGCTGAGGTCCAGGGCTGGGCAGGGGAACCAGGCTGTGAGTGGCAGTGGCCTTTGACCTTATTCTTGGGGCCTGTGGGATTGTGACCTGGGAAGGTTCTCTGCAGGCTCTGAGGATGGGCTGGTGTTAGCATGACAGGTTGGGGGCTGTCACTAAATGTTGATGAGTTGAGTGGACAAGGGGCAGCCTAGGGCACAACAGAGGAGGTGACGATGAGATGAGTTGCTGAGGGTCAACGTGCCGGAAACGGTAACGCAGTCACACTGCCTGACCCAAACCTGCCACACATGGGTAAAAAAATCAGAATGTTTGAATTTTGTCAAAGTCATACTGTAGCACTGCTTAATCAAACATATTTCTGGTGCAAAATGTATAAACATTTACAGTAAGTAAAAGAAATAGAGATTATAAAGAGCCTCAGATCATTTCATATTTTTCTGCCAAAGAGTTTATTGCCAAATTTTGATATTCACTTTTCACAGTATTTTTGAATTTGAACACAGTATTTTGGGGTTGTGGATCTGAAATGATAGCTAACTCTTCTAGAGCCTGCTGTGTGCATCAGACTCTCGTCACAACAAGCCTATGAAGGTACAATGGAAATGTCATTTTACAGGTGAGCAGATGAGGACACAGGGAAGGTACATGTTCTGTCCATAGCCACATAGCTTGTCACTGGTAGCTCTATATTCCACATTCTTACCAGGCTATAGACTTATGAATGGGAGGTGGTGAGGAGTCGAAGGACCAAGGTTCTTTCCCTACTCTTCAGACACCTGGCATCTTCAATCAGTCCGCCTGAGTGCCCAGGAAGGTCAAAAGAGAAGGGAGGTTGTGGTCACATACTCAGATTCACTCAGAGTCCACAGAGTGGTTTCCAAGATGCTTGGAGCTATTGTCTGGTTGGGGATGAGCTCCTCTCATGAGCTGTGGAGGAAGTTAAGTGCAGTGCCAAGTGGACCAGAGGAAGAGGCTGCAGTGTGAACAAGCTGGGATGCTGGCTGGCTGGGCTTTAGAAAATTCAGGTAAACAATTTCATGAAGATTCTGCAGAGAGATTGTTCATGAGACTGGAGTGGGGAGATGACAGTATTTTAATTTTTTTCTACTAGGTGTTCAGGATACATATGTTCTGGAACAGCACAGACCAGTGTCTTCTGCCTGCCACTTCTTCCTCACTGTAGACAGCGGTCTTCCTGAGTGGCACTGAAGGGGTTGATAGTATTTGCTCACGTGTATTTCCTCTGTGAGTGTGCAAAATATACATTCAAAAGTATCTAAAAGGCATAGGAACAGTTTAAAGAATAATAAAACAATTTTAATATCCTCCTTATTTTAAGAAATAGAACCTTATCAAAACCTTGGGCATCCCCTGTTTGTCTGTCCTAACTGCATCTTTTCTCTTCAAAGGTAACCACTATCTTGAAGTTCCTCTTAATAATTTCCTTCCTTTTCTTCATAGTTTTACCACGTGTATGTGTGCATCTCCAGATTCTTTATATATATCTAAGGGTTGGGCAAAAGTAGGTTTACAGTTGTAAATACACAAACACAGAGTGTATTCTTTATTAACTGTATTGATTTCCATATGAACAACTGTAAACCTACTTTTGCCCTACCCTGTATACAAATATGTATTAGTTTTTTCACTCCAGTCCTTATGAAATCATGTAGCAAGTTTCCTGGTTTTTTTCGTTCAGTGTGATTTATTTGGGATCAGTGGTGTGTGGCTGAAGTGCTGCCTTACCTTTTCTGTAGTCCACTGTGCTCTTTCTGTTGGTGGCCATTGGAGTTGTCTCTGCTTTTTGCCTCTGTAAAGAGACAGTGGGTATTTTTGTCTGGGTCTCCTGGTGCACAGATGTAGCAGTTTTTTGGGGGCTACTGGCTCTCAGATGGGGTGAGGAAAGGAGGTTGAGGGGGAAACAGGGAGATGCTTTTGGTTGCCGTAACTGGGAGGTGGGGTGCTACTGTCTCTGCTGAGCCAAGCATGCTGCTAATATTCTACAGTATAGGACAGCCTCCAACCTCCTTCAACCTTCCCATACACCAAAGAATTGGCTGACCCCAAATGCCAGTGCCTGCTGAGCATCCTGCCCTGGGGGCAGACACCTGGGGAGACCTGCCAGGAGGATGGTTTGCATGTGTTCAAGCCTACTGATATACCATTGATGTTCCTTTCAGCAGTGTGGGGCCTCTTGTATTACTCCTTGTGCTCTCTATAATTTTCATTTCATGAATAGTAATGAGATTGAATGTCTTTTCTTGTTTGTTTGCTATTTGTATTTCCTTTGAGAAGTGTCTGCTAATATACTTCTGCTCATTTTCCTGTTGTGTTATTTGTGTTCTTCTTAATTGTTCTGGAGATTTTGTCATTTATTCTAGATACCAATCCCTTATATTTTTTGCAGGTAACTTCTCACATTTATGAGTTTCTTCTGATGAACAGAAAAGTTCTTAGTATAAATGTGGTAGAACTTATCATTTTCTTTATGGTTAATGCTTATAGCAGGCAGATGTGGTTCCTGCCAGATCCCCAGGTAGATGGGACCACACTTGAGCAGGGCTGGGGCCAGGTCACAGGGCTGCTTCACGGTTGGGACTAAGATCCACATCCTGCCACTGAGGGACCAGTCAGGCATATCTCCCACTGGTTCCCTTGGAAGGCAGTACTTCCTCTAGACTGTAGCAGAGTGGTGCTAAACCAAGTCTTAGGGTTGCTTCAGGGTCCACAGCTGGCCCTGAGGTCAGAAAGCCTGCCACTTGGGGCACGGATGGGTGTTGCTGCGTACCAGGGTAAACAGGGTTAACAATGGGCCGCAGAGCTGTTTCAGGATCTGCAGTCTGGTCTAGTCTGACGAACCTGTTACCAAGGCCAAGGGTATGGGCAGCGTGGCTCCTCCTGGGTCCCTTGGCATGTGGGGCCTGTTGCAGAAGCTTGTCCAAGCAGACCTGACATGAGTCCATAGGGAGCGTGGGTTGCTTTGGGTTTGCAGGTGGGACCACATTTGGTGAGTTTGCTGCCAGGGTGCAGGCTTGTCTTTTCAAAGCAGCTCTCCTTGGTCTTTGGGTTCACTGGGGTTTTGCAGCCTCCTACCTTGATCCCAAAGCTCCCACAGAGGCATGTTAGTCCATGGTTGGCTGCCATGTCATTGTCTATGTCGGGGTTCGAAAGCTGGGGACTTCCTGTTCCGCCATCTTGCTGACATCACTACCTGTCTTGTTTAGGATAGATCAAACATGTCAGTTGCGGCTTATCTCAGTAACCTTGTCTGCTTGATCATTGATTACTGAAAGAGATAGGTTGAAATCTCTCACTATTAATTTGGATTGGTCAATGTCTGTAGTTCTGTTATTCTGAAGTTATATTATTAGATGCATAAATTTAAAATTATATATTTCTGGTGAGTTAAACCTCTTTCCCTGTGAAGTGGCTTTCTTTTTCTCCAATAATGCTTCTATTCTTGTTTAATTTTTATGTTATCTTTGATTGTAAAGAAACAACAAAATAAAATTTATTTGAAATTTTTATTATATTTTATTGATTATGCTATTACAGTTGTCTCAATTTTTCTCTTTTTGCCCCCCTCCACCCAGCACTGCCCACTTCTTCAGGCAGTCCTCACACCATTGTTCATGTCCATGGGTCATACATACAAAGTTCTTTGGCTACTCCATTTCCTATACTGTACTTTCTATCCCCATGGCTATTCTGTGACTACCAATTTGTAGTTCTTAATTCCCTCATCTCTTTACCCATTCCCCCAAATACCCCTTCCAACTGGCAACCATCAAAATGCTTTCCATATCTATGATTCTGTCTCTGTTCTTCTTGTTTTCTTAGTTTGGTTTTTAGATTCAATTGTTGACAGGTAGGTATTTATTGCTATTGTACATAGTTTTGATCTTTTCTTAAATAAGTCTTTTGAACGTTTCTTATAATAATGGTTTGGTGATGATGAACTCCTTTAGTTTTTTCTTATCTGGGAAGCTCTTTATCTGCTCTTTGATTCTAAATGATAGCTTTTCTGGGTAAAGCAATCTTGGCTGTAGATCCCTGCTTTTCATGACTTTGAATATTTCTTGCCAGTCCCGTCTAGATTACAAAGTTTCTTTTGTGACATCAGCTCACATTCTTATGGGGACTCCCTTGTTAACTGCTTTTCTCTTTCCACTTTTAAGATTATCACTTTATTTTTAACCTTTTGCATTTTAATTATGATGCATCTTGGTGTGGTCCTCTTTGGGTTCAACTTGTTTGGGACTCTGTGCTTTCTGGACTTGCATGTCTGTTTCCTCTGCAAAATTAGGGAAGTTTTCTTTTATTATTTTTTCAAATAGATTTCCAATTTCTTGCCCTTTCTCTTTTACTTCTGACACCCCTATGATGTGAATGTTGGAATGCTTGAAGTTGTCCCCGAGGCTGCTGACACTATCCTTGTTGTTTTTTTTTTTTTTTTTGGATTCTTTTTTCTTCTTCTTGTTTTTTTTCTTCCTTATGGAACATATCATTGATTTGGTTCTTGGCTTCATTCACTCTACTGTTGTTTCCCTGTACACAATATTGTTCTTTATTTCAATTAGTGTATCTTTCATTTCTGACTGGACCTTTTTTATGCTATTGAGGTCCTCACTAAGTTCCTCGAGCATCCTTATACCCAGTGTTTTGAACTCTGCATCTGATAGATTGCTATCTCCATTTTGTTGAGCTCTTTTTCCAGAGTTTTGATCTGTTCTTTCATTTTGGCCATGTTTCTTTGTCTCCTCATTTTGCTAGGCCCCTGTGTTTGTTTTTATGTATTAGGTAGACCTTCTGTGATGCCCTTTCTTGGTATCATGGCCTAATGTAGTCCAGTGGCACAGCCTCCCCTATCACCCAAGCTGGGTACTCGAGGTATGCCCTTTGTGTGGGCTGATTACTCCCTTCTCTTGTAGTTGAGCCTTGGTTGCTGTTGGCCAGTCAATGGAAGGGATTTACTCAGGCCAGTCAGTTTCAAGGATTGGCTATGACCACTGACCACCAACCTCTGCCCTCCGTGGAAGATCAGTTGTGCAGGTGCAGAGTGTTGGTGCTCTGACATGGTCTGTAGCTGTCCACTGGGTATGTAGGTGTGGCAGATCCTGTCATGCAGATCTGTATGCTGTGGCCGATTTATAAATAATTCTACACGTGAATCCTGTGGGGAGAAAACTCAGGGGCTACATGACCCCTCTCTGAGTTAGAGAGAGAGCCAGAAAGAAAGGGCCCAAGAGCAGGCCAGAGAGAACAAGGGGGCCTGAGAGTGGCTTGGAATGCCTCGTCCACTCTCTCCAAAAGAGAGAGCGCACCGACCCCTGCCTTGACAGGCTTTTATTGTTTTTCTGGGTACATTACATCAGAGTGGTTTTCATTTACTATGCACAGGTCCTCATCAGGTGATAGACAACAAAGGAGAGGACATCAAAGGAGGATTTTGCAAATGTAAAGGCAAAAGGGATTGAGCTGTACTTGAAGGGTTTATCACCGGCTTTCGGAAGCCAGATATGCATCAGCGTTTGTTCTTTTTTAACCCAGGGTGAGGGAGTTTCAGCAAGTCTTATCTCTAGGAAAAATGTAGGTCTGATTTACTCATGGGGGGGAAAACCTGTCCACGCACGTGGGGCCTGCTTGCCGACCCATGTTTCACTGGGGCTTTTAAACAGGGAACGCTGAGCTACATTTCCCACAATGAGTGGAACGGTTCCCTATATGCAGGCCTTGTGGTTTCCCAGGTAGTGTAGGCCAAGGTCAACCCCCATTTGTGTTTTGCCTGGGGCCACCCTTCCTGATCTATAGAGGAATCTGAGATGGCTGCTACTATTGCTAGTCTTGGAGATTTCCAGGTGAAGCTAACCTGTGAATCTTAGCTGGCTGCTGCTAGTGCCTGGCCTGAGGCCACTTAGCAAGAGTTGAGGGGGTGGGAGGGTGGGGTCTCACTGAGGCCAGCTGGTGCTTGTTTGAGAGGATTTAGGAAGTTGTGGAGTGTAAACCAAGACCAGCCATTTATGTGGAAAAACTACTGTTAACAGCTGTAAGTTGGGTTGGACGGAGCCTCAGGGGATCCTCAGGGGATCCTCAGGGCCTGGCAAACAGTATTAGCTAGGTTGTTGGAGTCTCAGATATGGCCTGCCAGCTCTTTGGCTCTGCCTGCCTTTTTGTTGGGAAAAAGCTGACCCCCAGCTCTCACCTGGATGCCAGTACTTCATTTCCTCCCAGTATGCCACTGGTGCCTTTTAAGTTGCTACTGTGGTGCTGGAGTTCAGAGGGAGTGAGTCTGAGTAAGTCAGTATGTGGGTTTTTCAAGTTGAACTACTTGGGACTCTAGAAGTTTCTTCCATCAACCCAATTCCTGCTGGATTTGGCAGCCAGAAGTTATGGGGACTTATCTTCCTGGCACTGGTACCTGGGGCTGAGGAGGTCTGGTGTGTGGCTGGGACTCTTCGCTCCAGAGATATACCTCCCAAATTTTTATCCACTACACATGTATGTGGAACCAACCTGTTCCATGTCTCTGTTCTTCCTACCGATCTGAATGGATGTGGTTTCTTTAATTCCGTAGTTGTCAGACTTCCATTCAACTTGATTTCTGCTGGTTCGAGTGATGATTGTTCTATAATTTAGTTGTAATTTTTTTTAAGATTTTATTTATTTTCAGAGAGAGGAGAAGGGAAGGAAAAAGAGCAATGTATGGTTGCCTCTCACATGGCCCTCACTGGGGACCTGGCCCGCAACCCAGGCATGTGCCCTGACTGGGAATTGAACCGGGACCCTTTGGTTCCCAGCCCGCACTCAATCCACTGAGCTACACCAGCCAGGGCTAGTTGTAATTTTGATGTGGTTGTATGAGGAGGTGAGCCATGTTTATCTATGCTGCCATCTTGACTGGAAGTCCAAAGTAAAATTTACCACTTTTAAGTGTACATTTCAGGAGTGTTAGATATACATTGTTTTGCAGCCAATCTGCAGAACTTTTTCATATTGCAAAACTCAAACTCTTTACTCATTAAACATCAGCTCCCCTGTTCCACCTTGACTTGCTTATGGTACCCACCATTCTACTTTCTGTTGCTATGAACTTAAATACTCTAGATACCTCATATAAGTGGAATCATACAGTATTAGTCTTCTTTAAAAAGGACAAAGATGTTTTTATTTATTTAGAAGCAGTAGGTGTTAACTCAAGCTTCCAAAATCATTTAGAAAAACATGTCCAATGGAAGTACACAAAGAATCTTGAAAATTACAGTGTAATACTTTCAAATTTACGTCACACAATTGAAACAAATTCTGATACCTTCATGGTGTGCAGTGAATGCACCAGTATTTGTCTTTTTTGTATCTGGTTTATTGCACTTAGCATACATCCTTGTCTATCCACATTGTAAAATGTGACAAGATTTCTTTACTTTTTAAGGCTGTGTAATAATCCGTTGTAGGTTTATAGCACAATTTGTTTATCCATTCATCTGTAGATGGACATTTAAGTTGTTCCTGCCTTTTGTTTATTGTGAACAGTACTGTTTTGAACATGGTTGTCTCTTTAAGACTCTGCATTCAATTCTTCTGGTCATATACCCAGAGTTGGGATTGTTGGATCATGTGGTAGTTCTATTACTTTTTTAAAGATTTTATTTATTTATTTTTAGAGAAAGGGGAAGGGAAGGAGAAAGGGAGAGAAACATCAATGTGTGGTTGCCTCTTGAGCGCCCTCTACTGGGGACCTGACCTGCAATGCAGGCATGTGCCCTGGACTTGAAATTGAATCAGCGATCCTTTGGTTTGCAGGCCAGTGCTCAGTCCACTGAGCTATACCAGCCTGGTCTATTTCTAATTTTTTGAGGAACCACTGTATTGTTGTACATAATGGTTGCACCATTTTACATTCCTATCAGCAGTGCAAAAGAATTCTGCTTTCTCCATATCCCTGCCAACATTTCTTTTTTCTTTTTTTACTTTACAGAACAGTTTATTTTCAGATGCTATTTAACACAGAGAAAAATTTGGTATATTACCATGCATTGTTTAATTTCACTACTGAGCTGAAATATAAATGCAGTGAGAATGGACATTAATCTCTCAAAGTAAATGGTATTTGTTTTTAACTCAGCTAATGCTAAGAGTTCAATTTAATGTGGTTATGAAAGAGCATAATGTGTTTAGCAGATTTTTCGACCTACTGCATAGCTAGACTACATTTCCCCATAGAACATTTGGACATTAGGTAACAGGAAATGTGGCAGCTGATAACCATGTTACTTTAAATCCTGAAGCAGTGACTAGGACGTTTTATCAATTAAGTTTACAGATGGCAAAGTAGATATGCCATTCACAGCTGCGTGCAGAGGATATAACATCTCTGTCTATATTAATCCCATGGATCACTTGATGTGACTCTTTCAGCCTTTCTATTACATGAAAAAGAAGCTAACTGCCAACACTTACGATGGTTTTAAAATAAATACATGCATTATCACTATTTATTCTTAAAAGTTTTAAAGGGAAGTAGAAATATTTCTTTCTAACACATAATTGGACCAACAGAGGGTACATTTTATGGTTTAATTTCTCTTCATAACTTAGTAACGTAGTCAAAAATTAAATCTGAAGCAGTGCAAATAGGTCCAAAACTAGTGTACTTAATGGTATATGTTCCTTTCTTTCTTTCTTTTTAAATTTTTTTTCTTTGTTATTCAAGTACAGTTATTTCCATTTTCACCCCACCACGGCTGCCTGACACACCCATCCCCACCTCCAACCCGTCTGGTTAACTTCTTGCCTCCATTTCATTTAGTTATTTTTCTGGGGATTTTTCTTATTCTTTCATTTGGGGAATGTTTATTTCCCCCCATTTTGTCTGCTTCTCTGTAATTGTTTCTGTGTGTTAGGCAGATCTGCTATGCTTCCCAGCCTTGGTATGGTGCACTTATTTAATAGGTGTCTTGGGGTGGTGTTCATTGGTTGAATCTCCCTGATCACTTAAGCTAGTTGCTCCAGGAATATCCTTTTTGTGGGTTATGCAAACCCTTTTGTTATAGCTAAATCTTGATTGTGGTTGGCTTGTTGGTAGATGGGTGTTGCGAATCCTGGCCTGCAGAATTCGTATAGCTGTGACTAATGCGTGAATAAGCTCACACAGAAACACACTGGAGTAGAGATCCGGGACCACGCGACCCCTCCCTTATGGTATGGGAGAGGCCCAGAGCGTAGCTTAGCTTGGCCTTTTATTGTTGTTTCAGGGGACATTCACATCAGAATGGTCTTCATTAACTTATGCATAGGTTGTAGATTCAAGTTAGGCGGTAGATGTTCCAGGAAGGTACATCAAAAGGAGAGATATGCAAATGGAAGGGCAACAGGCTTGGGCTGAATTCAAAAGGACCATAAACACTAGCCCAGAAGAAGTTAGGCAAGCATTAGCATAAGTTCTTTTGATCCAGGGAGAGAGAGGGTTTAGCGAGAGCAAGGTTTTTTTTCTAAATCTAAGAAATATGCCAACCTGATTTCCCCACAGGAAATTCCACCGTCACACATGTGAGTCCTGCTTGCCGTCTTTATGTTCCACGAGAGTCCGTGCTCTCTTTAGATGTGAAACATCAGGGCTACACTTCCTATTGTGAGACGCACGAAATCCCTGTAGATGGGCTTGGCCCTTAGGCAAACTATCAATATAGACTCTGACCATATTTTATGAGCTGCTATGCAGAGGCTTACCCTACAAAGTCAATTCATGCTATCTGGATCTGGTGTCT
Organism: Micronycteris hirsuta; assembly: GCA_004026765.1. Taxonomy (NCBI): domain Eukaryota; kingdom Metazoa; phylum Chordata; class Mammalia; order Chiroptera; family Phyllostomidae; genus Micronycteris; species Micronycteris hirsuta. Next base: position 36,037 of record PVJI01008673.1, on the reverse strand, counting down.
TCTGAGATTTTCCTTTGGGTGTGCCACCTATGGAGCTAACTGGGTCATGCTGTGATGTTGTCTGAGGGGCCTTTTGGGAGGAACTCTAGTGCAGATCAGTGTCAGGCTCTGCATGTGACTAGCCCTGGCTACCTGCTTAGAACTACAAAGCAGTCCACAGACTTTGCCTGCCTATGATGTGCTTGGGTATGCATAGGAGGGGCCACACTGTGCACCCAGGTTGGCTTCCACCAGCACCAAGCCCAGGGACAGTCAGCAGAAGGCCCAAGGCACCCAAGATCATCCTCTTCTTGCCAGCTGCCTATCAGGCTCAGTCACTGAAAGAGCCTGTAGTGGTATGTGAGTTGTGTTAGGTAGGTTTTTAGGGTGTCACCAGGTTGATACAGATTCAAACTTGGCACCAGTGCTGGGACTGAGGCCATTCAACAAAAGTCTCAGGCCAGGGTACACCAAGGCCAGCAGCCACCCCGTGGGTGCCCTCAGACCTAAGTAAGAGGGTGTGGTTTCAGGGAGTTAGCAGGGTAAGGGCAGCAGAGTTTATCAGGCCTAAACTAACCAAAATTTGGCTGTGTGAAGTGATGGCTGTGCACAGGGATGACAGTGTCAGTTTTGCTTGCAAGGGAAAAATGGGCCCTGCTCTAGAGCCACACATCTGTCTTTTCCTTCTCAAGAGGCTTCTAAGAGACTCTGCACCAAGGCCCAAGCTGGCCACAGCCAGTTGAGTCCTCTGTATGGTGTGAGATTGGCAGGGTGGGGCCACCAGGAATTGGGAGGGTGGGGGTAGTGGATTTGCTGTTTGGGGCTATGCTGGTGAATTTTCACTTGAGTGTGAACTGACCTTATGAACCTTCACAGTTAAATATTCTTTGGAAATTTCCCTTCTCCCTACCCCTTCTGTTTAGTGGTAAGGGTACATCAGCATGTTGATTTGCTGGCCATTACTGTGTAGTGATGTTGTGTACTATTCATTGATATAGCCGTGTGCTTCACCCTGCAGCATCTTTATCCAGTCTTGTCTTACTAGCCCTTTTTTGTAGGTCTGTTCCTAATATCCTTTAGTCTCCACATTCTATGTTGTCTTTAGAATTGAAGCTGAATAACACCAGACATCATGAGAGTTCCTCATGGTGAATGCTAGTTAATGAGCTAACTTGCTGGTTATGCTTGTTTATCTTTTCCTCATTGTTTTGTAGGAATTCTCTATGTATTTTGCATACTGCTTCTTTGCTGGTTATATGGATTTTGATTATCCTGTGACAGCTATGGCTTTGACTTTTGTTTTTGGTGTTTTGTTATATAGATGTTATCTTAGTTACCTTATTTACTGCATCACAAATTACCCTACAATGTAGAAGCTTAAAACAACAAGAATTTATTATATCTCAGTTTCTTCCAGTTAGGAATCTAGGTGTGACTTAGCTGAGTTCCATTGGCTTTCTGTCTCTTGATACTGCAGTGAAACTGTCAGTAGGGACTGTGGTATCCTGGAGGTTTGACAGGGAGAGGTTTGTTCCTCAGGGTTCAGTTCATGATGGGTTGTTAGACTGAGTGCCCAATGCCCTCTGGCTTCTGGCCAGGGACCTATATCAATTTCTTGCCCTCTGGGCTTTTCCCTTGGAGAGTTCAGAACATTTAGCCAGCCTCCTGTGGAGTCAGTGAATGAGAGAGCAGGAAGATAGTGTGCCTAAGACCAAAGTCCCAGTCTATTTGTAGTCTAATATCAGAGAGTGAATACCAGGAGGTAGGGATCTTTGGGGGACATTGTAAGACTGTATACTACAGATTTGTTGGAAGTTTGATATTATTAGGTTTATTCATCTTCAAGTTTTTGTGTTTTCTATAAGTCCCTATTTTATGGTCATTAATATACTTTAAAAGTGTATTGGTTTTGATTTTTCACAATTAGTCCTTGATGTGTCTGGGACTTCACAGCAGTCAATAGTCAACCACACATGACTATTTACATTAATTAAAATGAAATAAAATTAAAAATTCAGTTTCTCAGTCACACTAGCCATATATTAAATGCTTAATTTATAACCATGTGTGGCTCATGGCTACCATACAGAACAGCATGGATGTAAAATACTTTCTTCATTTCCGTGAGTTGTATCGGTAACATTCAGTATTTGTCAGTCATGGCATATTTTGCCCCAAGGGATACTTGGAAATGCCTGGAAACATTTTTGGTTTTCACAACTATGGGGATTAGTGTTCTGTTACTTAGTGGATAGAGGCCTGGGATGCCGACACAGGACAGATTCCCAATAAGGGCAATAAGGACTCATTCAGCCCAAAATGCAGCATTTTTGACAGTGGGAAACCCTGCCATAGAATGTATTTTTTGGCGATGTGTGAGATGAGAGAGCTTGTTCTTTTTCCTTATAACTAGCCAACTAGGCACCATTTCCTGTGTGTACTCAGTCCATTTCCCTCTGGCTGATGGTGAACCTTAAGCTAGAGATGATTTTTCCCTTAAGTGGTAGAGATCTTAATACTTTGTTAATTAAGATGCAATTTAAAAATCAACTTCTGTTGTCTTACAGATTCTTAGAGTCTTCACGTAAAGGCAAACCGGTTTCCAGTTCATCATGGCTTCAACTTCTAGGTAGGAGTGCTGTTTGATAAGAGACTTATGCAAGTAGTTATTCCTTGGTTTTTGAAAGGCCAACAAGCCCATGATATTTTTAGCCCTTCATCCTGCTGGCATCACTAAGTGTCTAGGAATCTAAACGTAAGAAGAGTGAGGAGGGAAGGGAGACGATTAGAGAAAAGAGGCAGACAAGGGAGTGTGCACGGTACAGGTATTGCTGTGTAGCTCCCTCCTGTAGCTCCAATGTCTACGCTTGATTGAAAAATGTGATTTACTTAGAAGACAAAGATGGTTTCCCCTGGGGCCCCCTCAGTACAGGCTTTCACCATTCCAAGGGTTAGATACCCATGTGCAGAAGTTGTTTGAAGGTACCGGGCAAACAGTAGCTGAATTACGGAGACTGGCAGAGACCCTGACTGGGCTGGCCAGGATCAACTGCTATGAACTGAGCAAGACCAAAGAAGGCATGAAGATGGCTGTTGCCCCCTGAGAACCTGGCTCACGTACAACTTGAAGAATATCTTACTGCCCTAGAGGTTAGACCTATTCCCTAGCCTCCATCATGGGGGCTGGCAAAGTTAGTGTCTGGAGAGAGGCTTGGGTGAATTTTAAATGAAACATGAACTCCAGAGTTTCAGGGCAGGTCTACAGATAAATAGTCTCCTTGATAAAACCTATATCCTCCCTCTGGGGCAAAGCTCTTTTATATGTGTTTGGGCTCAGAAAGGGATACAGGGCAGCAGGAGTGCCTACCCTCCCCATCCAGTCCATCCTCATGGCCAGATTGATGTGTCTGACCCCTTACTACTCTGCTTCACCTGCCAGTGGGATTCTTGTGACAGTTGAACACAATCTGAAGTCCTGATCAGGGCCTCTGAAGCTCCGTGTGACCCAGGCCTGGCTGCCTCTGATCTACTTTTCTCCCCTCATTGCATCTGTGGCCTTACTGGCCTCCTTGCTCTTTACAGACCAGGCCTGGATCTTGAATCTGCATTCATTTCTTTTTTTTTCTTTCTCCCTTCCCTTCCTCGTTCCCCCTTCCCCCCTTCCCCCTCCCTCCCTCCCTCCCCTTCCCTTCCCCTTCCCTCCTTTCCCTCCTCCCTTCTCTCCCTCTCTTTCTTCCTTCTTTCCTTCCTTCCCTTTTTCTTTCTTCCTTCCTTCCTTTCTTTTTCTTCCTTTCATTTTTTAAAAAGATTTTATTTATCTATTTTTAGAGAGGGGAAGGGAGGGAGAAAGAGAGGGAGAGAAACATCAATGTGTGGTTGCTTATTGCGTGTCCCCTTCTGGGGACCTGGCCTGCAACCCAGAGCCTGCATTTCTTTCTCTGCTTGGAACACTGTTTCCAGCTATCTGCAAGGTGTACTTCCTGACTTTCAAATCATCCTCCTTGTGAGCTTTCATTAACCATCTGCCTGAAGTTGCACTACCAGTCCTACTTCTTCACTGTATTCTCTGTCCTGATCCAGGATGACCCTCATCACTAGCCAATACCACTCAGCAGGGCTGCTTGCATGTTGATCTGTCATCTATCTCCTCCAGTTAGAAGTCCTAAGCGAGTCGGTAGTGGAGTGTGCCCACTGCCTCTGAGCAGTGCCTGCTTGTGAATAGTATTTCCTGCCAGCCAAGGGAGAGTTGGAATGTAAGGGTCCATATTTTCTAAATGTATTAGGTTCTGAACTGCATTTAGTATGTAGTGAGATACCTTGTATTGAGGAGTCATCTGAAGATATGTCTCAGTCTGTTCAGGTCCCAAGCTTGGGTAGTGAGAGGTCAAGTAGCAGGAGTTTGAGAATTTGGGAAATGAGGAGACTTGTAATTCCCCAAATAAATAAGAAAAAGGGAAAACACAAGACTGGAGCATGAAGCATAGCTGCTGGGGACACTGAGTCAAGGGACACGAGTGAGTATCACTTCAGCAGTCCAGTGACTACTATCCAGATGATGACATTAGCATCTGGACTCACTACTAGACATTGTGTATTCAGGACACTTTATTTAAGAAGAAAAGGAAGTCTGGAATGCCTCTAGAATGGCTTCCGTTATTCAAATAGCAGGACCTTTTGGTATACAGGCCCATGCTCAATCCACTGAGCTATGCCAGCCAGGGCTATTAAAATAGTTTTAATCTGTATTTGTCTGGAAAATCCTCTTACCTGGCACTGTACCTGGGGTGCCATGTTCGAGATGCTATTTAAGACCAGAGGCTGTGCAGTGGCAGTGACTGCCTTGTAAGGAGTGCATTAACAGGGTTTTTGCTGAAGCATTGTCTCTTTTGTCGACTTTCTCCATTCTGTTTCTTGTTGTTGTAGTGGCCTTACTGCTGGGCAAGGCATCAGCCCAAAGCTGAAGTCTGTGAAGGTGCTTGAAGTTCTGAAAGCTCTGGAGGAGGAATCTGGCTGCATCAGGGAAGAGATCTTTATCTCCCCTCCTGACAGTGCTACAGGGGACTTCACTGATGAGGACTCAGGTGATGAAGATGGCCAGCAAGGTGTCCACCTGCCCAGCAGTGTTCTGCATGCCTCTGTTGTGCCTGAGGATGACAGCCCAGGGGAGGAGGAGGACCTGTTGCTACAGCCGGCTGTAAAGAAGCAGAAGGCAGTAGTGGATACTGAGCGAGTTTGGACCAAAAGAGATATTCGACCAGACTTTAGCAGTTGGATGGGGTTAGATCCTCATATAGAGGATCTCAGAAGCCAGGAACTGAGTCCTGTAGGCCTCTTTGAGTTGTTTTTTGATGAAGGAACAATCGATTTTATTGTTAATGAAACCAATCGTTATGCTTGCCAGAAAAATGTCAGTCTGGGTCTCACAGCTCAGGAATTGAAGTGTGTTTTGGGCATTTTGATTTTAAGTGGGTATATATTGTACCCAAGGAGAAGAATGTTTTGGGAAACATCTCCTGATTCACATCACCATCTTGTAGCTGATGCAATTAGAAGGGACAGATTTGAACTGATATTTTCATATCTGCATTTTGCAGATAACGGTGAACTGGATGAAAGTGATCGGTTTGCCAAGGTTAGGCCTCTTATCATTCGAATGAATCGCAATTTCCGTCAGCATGCACCCTTGGAGGAGTTCTACAGCTTTGGTGAGTCCATGTGTGAGTACTTCGGGCACCGGGGCTCCAAGCAGTTGCCCACAGGGAAGTCTGTGCTGCTGGGCTATAAGATATGGTGTGGCACAACCAGCAAGGGATATTTGGTATGGTTCGAGCCCTCGCAGGCCACACTGTTCACCAAGCCAGACCAGGGCCTGGACCTGGGAGGCAGCATGGTATTAAAATTTGTAGATGCACTTCAGGAGCGTGGCTGTCTGCCATACCACATATTTTTTGACAAGGATTTTACAAGTGTGAAATTGATGTCCATTTTGAGGAAAAAAGGGGTGAAGGCCACAGGAACTGTACGTGAATACAGGACTGAGCAATGTCCCCTTAAAGATCCTAAAGAACTGAAGAAAATGAAGAGGGGTTCCTTTGATTACAAGGTGGAAGAGCATGAAGAGATCATTGTGTGCCGCTGGCATGACAGCAGTGTGGTCAACATCTGCTCCAATGCCACTGGCATAGAACCTGTGGGGCTGACCAGCCGTCCATCGGGAGCATCCAGGGTACAGAGCCAGGTCTGCCAGCCGTCCCTGCTGAGGTTGTACCAGGAGAAGGCAGGGGGTGTGGGGCGCATGGACCAGAACATGGCCAGGTACAGAGTGAAGATACGAGGCATGAAGTGGTACTCAAGCTTTATGGGCTATATTCTTGATGCTGCCCTCAACAATGCATGGCAGCTGCACAGGATCTGCTGCCATGACTCACAGGTGGACCTCCTGGCGTTCCGCAGGTATGTGGCCTGCGTATACCTGGAGAGCAATGCCAACACAACATCCCAGGGAAGGCGGAGCCGGCGGCTGGAAACTGAGAGCAGATTTGACATGATTGGGCACTGGATCATACACCAGGACAAGAGGACCCGGTGCGCACTCTGCCACTCACAGACCAACACCCGCTGTGAGAAGTGCCAGAAGGGCGTGCATGCCAAGTGCTTCCGGGAATACCACGTCCGGTGATATTTGCCACACCCAGGCAAAGAGAGTACCAGTGATGCATGGCAGGGGATCCCCAGTGTCTGGTGCATAGTGAGATGTAATGCAGTTGGAGTACTTGTGGGGTTTTTTTTGAGTTACAAAAAAGAGACCTAAACCCGTGATGAATGTTATATTTTCTCCCAGCTCCGTAACACTTACCTCTTCATTATGCCCACGTGTAATATAAATTAATATTTATATTAGTAATCATAAATGTTTGGAAATCTATATTTTATATTATTTATTGCCCTTTTCGATTCATATAAAATCTTGTTTTGGTATATAGCTGAGTCCTAGTAAGAACAATCAAATGTAACAAAATCCTTTAGAGAAACTTTCATGAAGAGTAAAAATGATTTCACAATTGTGTTCGAATGATTATAATCTAAGATGTAGGCAATAGTATATAAATACTGTATCAATATGATGAAGGCTATTTTAATTATATTTATTTCACTTTAATTCAATGCTAGCCAACTGTCCAGGTATAGATAATCTGTCTTATATTTGTCCAGAGGGCTACATTTGTAGTTTGTATTTTCTTTTTTTTTTTTTAAACTACTTTATTGTTATTCAATTACAGTTGTCTGCATCCTCTCCCCTCCTCTCCCCCCACCCCCTCCAACCCCACCTCCCTTCCCTGCCTCCCTCCTCCCCCTTGGTTCTGTCCATGTGTCCTCTATAGTGGTTCCTGAAAACCCTTCTCTCCATTGTCCCATCCTCCCTCCCCCCTGGCTATTGTTAGATTGTTCTTAATTTCAATGTCTCTGGTTATGTTTTGCTTGCTTTTTGCTTTTGTTGATTATGTTCCAGTTAAAGGTGAGATCATATGGTATTTGTCCCTCACCACCTGGCTTACTTCACTTAGCATAATGCTCTCCAATTCCATCCATGCTGTTGCAAAGGGTATAAATTCCTTCTTCCTCTCTGCTGCGTAGAATTCCATTGTATAAATGCACCATAGTTTCTTCATCCACTCATTTGTAGATGCGCACTTAGGTTGTTTCCAGCACTTGGCTATTGTGAATTGTGCTGCTATGAACATTGGGGTGCATAGGTTCTTTTGGATTGGTGTTTAAGTGCTCTTGGGATATAATCCCAGCAGTGGAATTGCTGGGTCAAAAGGCAGTTCCATTTTTAGTTTTCTGAGGAGATTCCATACTGTTTTCCACAGTGGCTTCACCAGTCTGCAATCCCTCCAACAGTACACTAGGGTTTCCTTTTCTCCACATCTCCTCTAACAGTTATCTCTTGCTTTGTTTATGATGGCCATTCCTACCAGTGTGATGTGGTATCTCACTGTGATTTTAATTTGCATCTCTCTGATGGCTAGTGATGATGAACATCTTTTCATATGTCTCCGGGCCCTCTGTATGTTCTCCCTGGAGAAGTGTCTGTTTAAGTCTTTTGCCCATTTTTTTAATTGTTTATTTGTTTTTTGTTTTTTTGTCTTCCTGGAGTGGAAGCATGTGAGTTCTTTATATATTTTGGAGATCAAACCCTTGTCTGAAATATCATTGGCAAATATGTTTTCACACATTGTTGGTTCTTTTTTTATTTTAATACTGTTTTCTTTAGCTGTGCAGAAGCTTTCCATTTTGATGAAGTCCCATTTGTTTATTCTTTCCTTTATGTCCCTTGCTTTAGGGGACATATCAGTGAGGATGTTGCTGCATGGAAAGTCTGAGATTTTCCTACTGATGTTTTCCTTTAGGACTTTTATGGTGTCACGACTTATATTTAAGTCTTTTATCCACCTTGAATTTATTTTTGTGTATGGTGTAAGTTGGTGCTCAAGTTTCATTTTTTTTTTTTTTTTGCATGTAGCCGTCCAGATTTCCCAACACCATTTGTTGAAGAGGCTATTTTGATTCCATTTTATGCTGCTCCTTTTATAAAGATTAATGGACCATAGAGACTTGGGTTTATATCTGGGCTTTCTATTCTGTTCCATTGGTCTATCTGTCTATTTTTATGCCAGTACCAGGTTGTTTTAATTACAGTGGCCTTGTAATACAGTTTGATATCAGGTATTGTGATCTCTCCTACTTTGCTCTTCTTTCTCAAAATTGCAGCTGATATTCGGGGTCATTTATGGTTCCATATAAATTTTTGAAGTGTTTGTTCTGTATCTGTGAAATATGCCATTGGTATTTTGATAGGGATTGCATTGAATCTATAAATTGCTTTGGATAGTATGGACATTTTGATGATGTTGATTCTTCCAGTCCATGAACATGGTATATGTTTCCATTTGTTTGTGTCTTCCATGATTTCTTTCTTCAGTGTTCTGTAGTTTTCTGAGTACAGGTCTTTTACCTCCTTGGTGAGGTTTATTCCTAGGCATTTTATTTATTTTTTTGTTGTTGCTATATCAATTGGGATGTTTTTCCTGATTTCTGCTTCTGATGTTTCATTGTTGGTATACAAAAATGCCTTTGATTTCTGGATATTGACTTTGTATCCCGCTGTTTTGCCAAATTCATTTATTAGGTCGAGAAGCTTTTTAGCAGAGTCAATAGGATTTTCTAAGTATACTATCATGTCATCTGCAAACAGTGACAGTTTTGTTTCCTCCTTTCCAATATGGATGTCTTTTATTCCCTCTTCTTGTCTGATTGCTGTAGCTAAAAATTCCAATACTATATTGAATAGAAGTGGTGATAGTGGACACCCTTGTCTTGTTCCTGATCTTAGTGGGAAAGATTTTAGCTTTTGCCCATTGAGTATGGTGTTGGCTGTAGGTCTCTCATATATGACCTTTATCATGTTGAGGAATGCTCCCTCTGTTCCCACTTTGCTGAGTGTGTTTTTTATCATAAGCGGGTACTGTACCTTACTGAATGTTTTTTCCACATCTATTGATATGATCATGTGATTTTTGTCTTTGCTTTGTTTATGTGATGTATTACGTTTATTGTTTTGCAAATGTTGTACCATCCTTGCATCCGTGGGATGAATCCCACTTGGTCATGGTGTATGATTTTTTTAATGTATTGCTGGATGCGGTTTGCCAATATTTTGTGGAGGATTTTAGCGTGTATGTTCATCAGTGATATTGGCCTGAAGTTTTCTTTCTTTGTTGTGTCTTTATCTGGTTTTGGGATTAGGATGATGCTGGCTTCATAAAAAGAATTTGGGAGTCTTCCATTATTTTGGATTTTTTAGAATAGTCTGGAAGGATAGGGGGTAGCTCTTCCGTAAAATGCTTTGTAGGATTCTCCTGTGAAACCATCTGGTCCAGGGCTTTTGTGTGTGAGGAGTTTTTTGATTACTGCTTCAATTTCGTCTGCTGTGGAGGTCCGGCCTCCACACTTCTCCGGTTACCCCGAAGGAGTGACAATAAGGCGGAATGAGACAACTCCAGACACTCTCTGGGGGGTGCAGGGGAAAAGGCCACGCCTCAGGGACCTGGCCGGGCCATCCAGCCTCTAGGGCCAGACTGACTCCCTCCAAAAGGTTTCCTTTATTTTTAAAGGGTTTTCTTTTTACAAGCAGTAGAAAAAACAGATGAATAGTTGCAAATCATTAATAACGCATTGTATGCAGGAAACGTATTTATACATTTTACATTGACTGGTAGTAGAGCGCAGGACACATATTAAAGAAAAATAATTCAGTATACATTTTATAGTAAATCACAAAAAGTTTCATTGTGTAAAACTAAAGTTATCGTAATTTAACTGAACATTGCCATTTGCGCAAAAAATTAGCAAAAATGGCCCGTGCCACTTGTTAGCACGCGATAAACTACCCGCATTCAATGTGTTTAATGGCAGGAAAAGACTGACTTACAAAACTAGTTACAGATTACCTTAATGTTTTCCTGGGCTTAAACAAATGGATGGTATGATAAGGAGGTTTGCTGATCTATCTATTAGCCAGGAACAGTATTAAACTACAAACTCTTAGGTCCTAGTTAATGGCTAAATGTATATTTTTAAAGTCTTAGGTCTCTCTGAGTTAAAGATGTATGCAGAGGTTGCTCTTTGTCCTTTGAGATTTAAAGGAAATATCACATCAGCAAAGGCATCCTTAACCATTAACTACATTTGTTAGGGCTGATGGCCTTATCTAGATTTCTTTGAGATGTGAAACTAGTCTTTATGTTTAACCTTTTACCAAAATCCACTATTTTCAGCTAAAGCTTCCTAACTTCCCTATTTATGTAGTCTTAGTAATAAACATTCCTGCTCAGTAATAAATTTCTAGCTTTGGAAAGAACTGTTTAGATATTTCTTAGCAATGACTTCTCTTACAGCTGCTTCTGCTTTCAGCGTTTAGGTGGCTGGCTTGCTAAATGACTTAATTCCTCTCCTTAACCCTTTCATGTGGGGAGATGGCCAGGATGGTTTGGCTTCCTTCATTAGAATTGTTCTCTCAGGAGTGAGAAAGTAAGCTGGCAAAGGTAGATTTGAGGTGGGACTGCCCATGGTCGCCTTCCACTGTGCAGAGGCATCCCACCCAGTCTGACTGTGCCAAGAAATGGGTGTGAGCTGGTCCTGCACAAATCAGTGCTCATGGATCAGTGCAGGGCGGCCTGAAACAGTCTGCTGTTACTGGTTGGTTCAGGCTTTATGCTTCTTCTTCATTGAATTTTGGAGGATTATATTTTTCTTTTTTTTTTTTTAAGATTTTATTTATTTTTTAGAGAGAGGAGAAGGGAGGGAGAAAGCAAGGGAGAAACAGCAATGTATGGTTGCCTCCCACATGGCCCTCACGGGGACCTGGCCCGCAACCCAGGCATGTGCCCTGACTGGGAATCGAACGGGGACCGCTTGGTTCCCAGCCCGCGCTCAATCCGCTGAGCTACACCAGCCAGGGCCTGGAGGATTATATTTTTCTAGAAATTTGTCCATTTCACCTAAGTTTTCCAATTTCTTGGCATACAGTGCTTCATAGTAGTTTCTTACAATCCTTTGTATTTCTGTGGTATCAGTTGTAATCTCTCCTCTTTCATTTCTGATTGTGTTTATTTGGGTTCTTTCTCTTATTTCTTAATGAGCCTGCTTAAAGGCTTATCAATTTTTTTTAAAGATTTTATTTATTTATTTATTTATTTTTGGAGAGAGGAGAATGGAGGGAGAAAGAAAGGGAGAGAAACAGCAATGTGTGGTTGCCTCTCACATGGCCATCACTGGGGACCTGGCCCGCAATCCAGGCATGTGCCCCAACTGGGAATCGAACCGGGACCCTTTGGTTCCCAGCCCGCGCTCAATCCACTGAGCTATACCAGCCAGGGCGGCTTGTAGGTTTTGTTTATCTTTTCAAAGAACCAGCTCCTGGATTCATTGATCCTTAGAATTGTGCTTTTAGTCTCTGTGTCATTTAATTCTGCTCTGATCTTGGTTATTTCCTTCCTTCTACTTGCTCTGGGCTGTCTTTGTTGTTGTTCCTCGAATTCTTGTAGGTGTAGGGTTAGGTTGTTTGTTTGAAATGTTTCTGTCTTTTTTAGGTAGGCCTGTATCACTATGAACTTCCCCCTCAGGACTGCCTTTGCTGTGTCCCATAAGTTTTGGGTTGTTGTGAGTTCATTTTCATTTATTTCGAGAAACTTTATGATTTCTTCCGTAATCCCATTCTTGTCCCATTCATTGTTTAATAGCATGCTATTCAATGTCCATGATTTTGAGTGTTTGGGGTTTTTTTCTTGGGGTTGGTTTCTAATTTCAGTCCCTTGTGGTCAGAGAAAATACTTGATATGATTTCAATTTTCTTGAATTTGTTGAGGCTTGTTTTGTGTCCTGTCATATGATTTGTGTCCTATCTTTGTAAATGTGCATTTGAAAAGAATGTGTATTTAGCTTCTTTGGGGTCAAAGGCTCTATATATGTCAGTTAAGTCCATTTCTTCTAGGGCATTGTTCAATGCCACAATATCTTTGTTGATATTTTGTTTGGAAGATCTGTCCATTTTTGACAGTGAGGTGTTAAAAATCCCCTACTATAATTGTGTTGCTGTCAATATCTTTCTTGAAGTCTTCCAAGATTTTCTTTATGTATTTGGGTGCTCCTATGTTGGGTGCATATCTATTTACAATGTTTATGTGTTGTTGATGGATTCTTCCCTTGAGTATTATGAAATGTCCTTCTGGGTCTCTCTTTATGGCCCTTTTTTTGAAGTCTATTTTGTCTGATGTAAGTATTGCTACCCCGGCTTTTTTTCCTGTCTGTTTGCTTGGAAAATTTGTTTCCAGCCCTTCACTTTCCATCTGGGTAGGTCTTTTGTCCTGAGGTGAGTCTCTTGTGGGCAGCATATATGTGGGTTGTGCTTTCTTATCCATTCGGCTATTCTATGTCTTTTGATTGGAGCATTTAATTCATTTACGTTTAAGGTTATTGTTGATAGGTACTTATTCATTGCCATTTTTTTGTACCTGTGTTCCTCACTCTCTCTCTTTTCCTTCTCTTCCTTAAAGCAGTTCCTTTAGCATCTCTTGCAGAGCTGGTTTGGTGGAGTTGTATTCTTTTAGACTTCTTTTGTTTGGGAAGCTCCTTATTTGGCCTTCTATCTTGATTGAGAGCCTTGCTGGGTACAGTAGCCTTGGTTGCAGGCCTCTGGTTCTCATTACTTGGAATATTTCTTGCCACTCTCTTCTGGCTTGGAGTGTTTCCATTGAGAAGTCACTTTTGCCATTTTAATGATGATGTGTCTTGAAGTGGGCCTGTTTGGGTTCCTTTTGATTGGGACTCTCTGTGTTTCCTGGATTTCTGTGACTCTTTCTCTCATCAGATTAGGGAAGTTTTCCATCATTACTTTTTCAAACAGGTTTTCTGTCCCCTGCTTTTCTTCTTCCCTTTCTGGTATTCATATTAGAAGGATATTATTACATTTCATGTTGTCCTGCATTTCCCTTAATCCCTCTTCATTATTTCTGAGTGTTTTTTTCTTTTCTTGCTCTTTCTGGGTGTTTTTTTCAACCTTGTCCTCCAGCTCGCTGATCCTATCCTCTGCCTCATCGAGCCTGCTTTTTATTCCCTTGCTGTGTTCTTCAGTTCAGAAACTGTATTCTTCATTTCCTCTTGTCCCTTGTTGATAGTTTCTATTTCCTTATTCATGTTGATATAGTTTGCAGTGAGTTCATTGTGGTTTCCCTGTAGTTTCTGGTAATTCTCTGTGGGCTCACTGAGCTTCCTGATAACCAGTGCTTTGAACTTAATATCTGATAGTTGACTTGCCTCTATTCCATTTAGCATTCTTTCTGAGGGTACCTCCTTTCCTTTCATGTGGGGATTGTTTCTTTGTCTTCCCATTGTTTGTGAGACTCTTCTTGTTAGCCTGTTTTTTAAATTGCTCTGTTCTGACTCCCAGGGTTTATGGTGTGAACCTCTGTGGTAGAATATCTGTGAAATTCAGTGGTGCTGTCTTCTTAATATCCTGAGCTCACTGGTGTTGGACTGCCTTTTATGTTGGCTCTCTGTATGTCTTTGTATTTTGATTGTTGTTGGGTCTTTCTTTGGTTGGTCCTTCCCTCCTACCGATTTACTGAGGGTCACTCCATCCACCACTTGTTGTATTCGTTGAAGCTGATTCTTCTGTGTGTACAAAGTTTTTATTTTTTTAAGATTTTATTTATTTATTTTCAGAGAGAGGAGAAGGGAGAGAGAAAGAGCAATGTATGGTTGCCTCTCACATGGCCCTCACCAGGGACCTGGCCCGCAACCCAAGCATGTGCCCCAACCGGGAATCGAACCGGGACCTTCTGGTTCCCAGCCCACGCTCAATCCACTGAACTACACCAGCTGGGCAGTGTGTACAAAGTTTTGAGGCTTCTCTCTCACTCCTGTTCATTTTTTTTTTTGTGGGGGTAATTTCTCCACCATTTAGTTGTATTTCCAGATAGGTCTTGGGTTGAGTTATTGTGTTTTTTACTCCCTCCTTCTGTTGTTATCTGTTGGTGGTTTCTTTGTTGGTGGGTTTCCAATTCCAGTGGGTGTACTGCTGATGACCACTCCCACCTTGCCAGTTCTCGCCTAATTTTTCAATGTCCTCTGCAATTTTTGGTCTCCAATCTTTCTGTATGCTGGGATGCTGTTGGCTGTTTCTTCTGTTCTTTATAAAATGGGCTAGGTGTGTTGTCCATGCACAGGGGGAAGGGGATTCCACTCCTACCTATCTTGTCACCATCTTCCTTCTCTCATTTTCTTTTTATGATTGTCAATGGCAATAGTTTATGTATACTATTTTTCTCCTTTGTCCCAGGCCCTTCTGTGCATTATCTTTATCTAGGCTGACCAAGGTCAAGAATTCCTGTCTTTAATTAATAACTTTCAAACATTAAACTCATCCCCCCTGTGAAAGATCAATCTTGGAAGGCAGACATGTGCAATATATTTGTTGGGCGCAGAGGCTTGGGTATTGATGGAGTAAGGAAATATGTGTTTAAGTTCATGTGGCTGAAGCATCACCTCTGTACATAAGACATAGGAAAATGAAGACTTTCTAGTGAGAATTACTCTGAATGTTCTGAAAATCAAGAGTCTGTAGAATGGATATTGTCACTCAATAGGCAAGGAAGTCTTGCTATTTAGATAAACGAGTAGTGTACTGAACATGAGAGGTACATGTGGACTTACATTGGAAAAGGTTAATGTTTACTTATGATTAATTTCACATGATGACTTTCTTATTTATGTATTTTGCCAGTAATGTCCCACCAATAAGGACATGTACTTCTGTATGCCTCAGTTACTGAATATCCATTGTTCCAATCCACCTGATAGTCACTTGGCTGAGGTGCTCTCTTTAGTGTAGAGTTAATAGTTTTCCTTTATCATTAACAAGAGTATAGTGTGGAATTATTGAGGAAAATGAAGAAACTATCACATTTCATCTGGACATATTGTTGTCTTTTTAACTTCTGTTTTCTTTGGAAAATCAAGGCCCTACTTTTATTTCTTAGAGATCATTGATTTTCACATGGAGGATTTAATCAGTGAGGCCTTGTTCCTGTGAATTTTTGTTATATTGCACTCATGTCACAGACATACTCTGCATTATCACTTTTTGTATTTTCAGGTAATTTTACAAGAATCATATTATATATGTATGTTTAATTCAGTTCAGTTGGTATGACCTACCTCTCCACTAATGATACAGAAATATTTTTTAAAAATTAAAACATTAACAAACAATAGCCTGAAATTCTTTTCTATCATTATGTGTTTGTTTCTCTATATTGTGTTTATAAAACACAAAGGACATCTTTCACAGAGAGATTCACCAGATTCATAGAATCACAAAATGACATTGATTTATATTTCTGTAGAAAGTATGTGTTCCATTACTTTTCAGTTGTGCCTGGTTTTCATATGCACAAATATGTCTGACTGGGTGCATAAAATGTTAACAATCGAGTTATTTTGTCTTTTCATTCTCTTAAGATGTTTTCATTCTTCTCAGTTACAAACAGAGCAGTGAACATCCATAAGGTCTCTATGTGTACTTGACTGTGTTTGTTTTTGAAAATTGTAGGTCAATTATTGAGAAAAATTCAAAGTCTACCTCTCAGAGTATGTTTCAGAAAATATTCACATATCAAGAATAACCTCGTTATGAAAGTAACTATACTAAATTTTCAAATAAAATTGGGGCTATTATGTTTCTTCTTGAGAAATGTAAATTTTATAAAATTCGTTCAACTCAAAGTCATGTGTGACTTCCTTTCTGTGTCTTCCTTTTTGTGCTATTCAGAAATATGGCACATGGACCAGAGACTGTGGTTTCATTATTAAAACATGAGCTTGTCCCTGCCAGCCAAGATGAAGGCATAGGTAGTCATGCTTTGCTTCCCTGCACAAACAAAAGGATAAGAATCAATTTGAAAACAGCAAAGTATGAGAAGTGCCACTCTAGGGAAGTCTGACAACCAAGGAGTTAAAGAAGAAACATCCAGTTTGATAGGAATAATAGATATGGACAGTCAGGGCGGAGATGATTCACAGCAAGGTGGCAGCTGACATACCAGCAATGTGAGGCAGTTGATGGAGGACTGGAGAGGTGAGGCAACGGTTGGTGTACCGGATTGTTCTACATTCATGTGCAGATAAACCAGGAGAACAACAGGGGAATGATACAGACTGCATATTCCAGGGTTCCAGAGTGGGAAACTGAAGCCATAAAACCTCTGGCTGTAAAAACCTGTGGAGGTTGCAGCAGCGGGAGAAACTCTTAGTCTCAGAGAAGATTCTGTTGCATGATGTCATGGGATCCTAGGATGTACACAAGCCACTCACCATGGAATCAGCACCAGAAAGGGCAATTAGCTTCAGGGTAGTGGGAGAATTTACAGAAAGCTGAGTGAAAAATTAGCGAGCAGGATTATTCCCTCTCTGACACCGCCCCAACAAACAGCACCACAACACAGTAATATGAGTTGCTCTGCCCTGGCAAATACCTAAGGCTCCACCCCTTGGAAAGTAAGAGGTACAATGAGACAGAGAAATATGGCCCATATGAAAGAAGAGACCAACATTCCAGCATAAGATACCTGGCTGCTGTGGCTCAGTGGATGAAGTGATAGCCTGTGAACCAAGGAGTTGCTGGTTCAATTCCCAGTCTGGGCACATGTCTGCATTGCCAGCCAGGTCCCCAGTATGGGACACACTAGAGGCAGCCATATATTGATGTTTCATTGACCCTCTTTCTCTCTTCTTTCAAATTCTCTAAAAATCAATATTAAAAAAATGATCTAAGCACCAAAGAGGTAGCCAGCCAATCCGTGCACAGTTCAAAACACTGGTAATCAGGGTGCTCACAGAAATGGTTGAGTAGAGCTACAAAATAAAGGAAGAAGTGCAGGCTATACAAAGTGAACTACAGAAACATATACAGGGTACTAACAGTGAAAGGAAGGAAACTGGGACTCAAATCAAGAATTTCACCAGAAAGAAGAAATAAACATTCAACTGGAATAGAATGAAGAAACAAATTCAAGGAAAAAAAAAATTAGGAGAAACTGTGTAACCTCTGGGATAACCCTACATCTTCCAATATCCTTATCATAAGAGTGCCAGAAGGAGAAGAGGAAGAGCATGAAATGAAAAACTAATAAAAAAAAAAAAAGAAGGAAAACGTATCTAGTCCAGTGAAGGAAATAGACATGCAAGTAAAGGAAGCTCACAGAGTCCCAAAGAAGTTGTCCCCAAGGTGGAACACACCCATACGCATCACAATTCCATTACTCAAGATAAAAGATAAGGAGAGAATATTAAAGGCAGCAACACAAGAGGAGAGTTACCTACAAAGGGGTTCCCATAATACTAGCACCTGATTTCTGAAAAAATAAAATAAAATAACCTTGCAGGTAAGAAGGGGTGGAAACAAGTATTCAAAGTCATGTAAGGCAGGGACTGGTGGCCAAGATGGAGGCGTAGGTAGACATACTGTGCCTCCTTGCACGACCAAAAGAGGAAAAACAACAATTTAACAAAGCCCAGCTGGTATAGCTCAGTGGATTGAGCGTGGGCTGGGAACCAGAGGGTCGCAGTTCGATTCCCAGTTGGGGCACATGCTTGTGTTGCGGGTCAGGTCCCCAGTGAGGGCCATGTGAGAGGCAACCATACATTGCTCTTTCTCCCTCCCTTCTCCTCTCTCTGAAAATAGATAAATAAAATCTTTTAAAAAATAAATAAAAAATAAAAAACAAAAACAGCCAGATCTGACAGAAAACTGAACTGAGTTGAAGTCTGACAACCAAGGAGTTAAAGAAAACATGTTCATCCAGTCTGGAAAGCTGGGTGCAGCCGGGCGGAGAGCACCCAGCAAGGTGGTGGTTTGTGGAGTGGTACCGGCAACGCTGCAGCTGCTCGGAGAGGCCCACAGCAGGTGTACCGGGCCAGAACATGGCTGGGGCACTCCGTGAAACCCACAGCTGCCAACCTGGACCCAGCGTGGCCAGGACTGGTGTACCGGGGAGTCCCTCATTTGCATGCAGATTAACCGGGATAAAAAACCGGGGAGCGAAGCAGACCTCACAACCCACCATCATGGGGAAATAAAACCTCAGACCACTGATTGAGAATACCTGTTGAGGTGGCAGGTTGAGGTGGCAGCAGGAGGAACTCCCAGCCTCACAGGAGAGTTCATTGGGGAGACCCACTGGGACTCGGAACTATGCAAGCTCATCCACCCATCCTGGAGCCAGCACAGAAGGGCCCGACTTGCTTGTGGTTAGTGGAGGAAATGCAGAGAGTAGAGAAAGCGCCATTGTTCTCTCAGACACCACCCCCACAGGCAGCAACACAACTCAACGACCTGGGTTTCCCATCCCTATTGAACACCTAAGGCTCCGCCCCTTAAAGTAACAGGTACACCAAGAAAAAAACAATGGCCCAAATGAAAGAACAGATCAAAGCTCCAGAAAAAATATAACTAAGTGGCGAAGAGATAGCCAACCTATCTGATGCACAGTCCAAAACACTGGCAATCAGGATGCTCACAGAATTGGATGAAAGTTGGTCGCAATTTTATGAACAAATGAAGGCTACGCTAAAGGAGGTAAGGGGAAAACCGCAGGGAACCAAAAAGGATGAGAAGGAAACTGGGACTCAAATCAATGGAGTAGAACAGAAGGAAGAGAAAAGCATTCAACCAGAAAAGAATGAAGAAATAAGAATTCAAAAAACGAGGAGAGGCTTAGGAACTTCCAGGACATCGTTAAACTTCCCAACATCTGAGTCAAAGGGGTGCCAGAGGAGAAGAGGAAGACAAAGGGATTGAAAAGTTATTTGAACAAATAATGAAGGAGAACTTCCCCAAGCTGGTGAAGGAAATAGACTTCCAGGAAGTCCAGGAAGCTCAGAGAGTCCCAAAGAAGTTGGACCAAAAGAGGAACACACCAAGGCACATCATAATTACATTACCCAAGATTAAAAATAAGGAGAGAATCTTAGAAGCAGCAAGAGAAAAGGAGACAGTTACCTACAAAGCAATTCCCATAAGACTGTCAGCGGATTTCTCAAAAGAGACCTTGCAGGCAGGAAGGGGCTGGAAAGAAATATACCAAGTCATGAAAGGCAAGGAACTACATCCAAGAATACTCTATCCAACAAAGCTATTGTTTAGAATGGAAGGGCAGATAAAGTGCTTCTCAGATAAGGTCAAGTTCAAGGAGTTCATCATCACCCAACCTAAGTCTTTAATATTACTCAAGTTTATAGATAACAATGTATTATTTGTTAATGCAGTGCAGTTACGGCATTAGCAGTTTCTTTCCTTGATGTCCGTAGACAAATAATGTGTAAAATTCCCCATTATTGATATATTTATTGTACCTAATGGAACATTCTGGTAATTACAATACATGATATATGTTTTTTGAGTTCAGCTAAGCTATTTTTTGATATTGCCATGGTCGCATTTATTTCTGTAACAAGGAGCCTTGAATGGCTACAACCTTCTCCTGAAATTTACTCAGTAGATGACAGCTCACAGAGTCACAGTTAAATGTCCCTTCCTGACCTGAGTTCCTGGAAGATGCTGTGAGCAACAGTCTTCCTTCCACCTCAGGCTTTCACCATTCAAGACCATTAGATAGGACCTCTACACACTTTACCAAGATCTTCTTTTTTTGGTTTATGTTGAACAATCTAAACTTAGCTTGAGAACCATAAAAACTCTGCACATGAACCCTAGTAAAACCATGTGTCCTGGGGTCTCCTACAGTCTCCTGGCATTCTACCTCATCCTCACGTGCTACCATAAATGCTAATTTTAAAAAGTGCAAACAATGATAATTTCAGAGTTCTGATTAACATTTGAGCTTTTATATTATTCTGCACATTTTCTTCCTGAGCCTATGTGTCGTGAATTCCGGCCAGTAGAATTCGTATTGGCCGTCACTAAATGCATAAATAATCTCACACAGAAACACACAGGACTTAGAGAACCGGGACCATGTGACTCCTCCCTTATCATATGGGAGATAGCCTCGAGCCTTGGGTCCCGGGGTTTTTATTGAAGATCTAGGGCACAGAGCATCAGAATGGTCTTCATTAACTATGCATAGATTGTAGATTCAATTTAGGCAGTAGATGGTCCAGGAAGGTACATCAAAAGGAGAGATATGCAAATAGAAGGACACACAGAACCATAAACACTGGCCAGTAAGAGCCTAGGCATTCATTAGCATAAGCCCTTTTGATCCACGTAGAGGTTTCAGCAATAGCAAAGTTTTATTTTAAATCTAAGGAACATGCCAGACTGAATTCCCCACTGGAAATTCTGCTATCACATGCATGGATTCTGCATGCCAGCTTTATGTATCATGAGACTTTGCTCCCTCACACGTGAAAACATAAGGGCTACAATTCCCCGCCATGGGATGCGTGGATTTTCTTTACCTATGTAAAGGGATTTACATAGTTTGATACACAGTGGATGCAGTACGTACATATACTAACTTAAAGATGTAATGTAGCGGTAAGAGGACTGAGGTAGAAATGTGCGTGTGCACATATTTTAAAAAGGATAATGAAATAATGGGCAAAGCAAATATTTTAAACATATTTGGTGAGTTACTAGTTAACCAGCAATCTTACAGATTCATAATGCCAATCCTTTACTGTAGACTACATTTGTAGACATATACTTTGTCCAAATTTCTGGACCCTCAGTTTGAGAATTTCACATGGCACTTTTTTCTTTTCTTTCTGTGTTTCGTGTAAAACTTACCCTGAGTGACTATTTTATAGATCACAAAAGATCATTTGTATAAACTGTTCAGTGATTTTAAGAATGGTTTTTATGCTGACTGGTGTGGCTCAGCTTTTTTGCTGTCATGCCACAGAGTGAAAGTTTGCTGATGTGATTCCTGGTCATGGCATATACTTCAGTTATGAATTCCATCCCCAAATGCAGTTCCTGTGAGATTCAGCTCATCGATGTTTCTCTGTCACATCAATATTTCTCTTCCTCTCTTATTCTCCCCTCTGCCTCTCTCTCTAAAAAAATAAAACAATTTAAGAAAGAATGGTTTTCCTGGACTTCAGTGGTATACAGAAATCATCACAAAATGGAGTTCATTTTACAGAGAGCACACACATGATGCTTGTGTTTTTTTGGTGTGTTTTATTTTTTTCTTAAAGAAAAACTCTATGGAATCAACATTTCAATATTATTTCCATGTCATGTGAGTGGTATCATCAAAGCGTTTTTCCTCCCCTATCAATGTGGTCAGCTGAAAACTTAGTGATGTCATTTCAATGTGTTTGTTCTGGCATTTACATGCAAAAAGCACAGGACCATGTTGTTTCTGTAGTAGAAACTCTATATTATGAGTCATGTTTCAATCCCATTGATGCTGCAGTGCTAGGTAAGACATGAATAATAACCAGGATGCAGAATTGGCACAAACTCTGCATGTGGACAGAGAACAACTGTTCCCAGTATGTATTAATTGAACTTTAGAAAAATCACATCTATTTGTTTCACATCCTATTTCTTACTTTTCATTCTATCCTTTCATTTTATTCTCAGGTGCTATGGTCACCACTTCTCTGATTTCCCTCTTTCACATCAGCCACTGGGGTCCTTCTACGTTCTGATGAGTAGTGTGAAATTTTTCTAAGGCAACATAACACACATTAGAATTTGGTGAATATTTTGCATTCTATTTTTGCAAAGTAAGAGGGCCCTGCTCATGTTTTAGTGATGAATTCTCTATTTTTCAATGTGAATTTTGATTTCTGGAGAGCAATACATTGGCATTTGTGTGTTAGATACATGGAATAATCATCCTGTCCTTGATTTCCATGAAGATACTGAAGAATTTCTCAGTGTGACATCATTGCTACCTTCTTTATTGAAGTTGAACTGGGACAAGTTTAATACCTTTTATTGTCAATCATATGAACATAGCCAACTGTTGGACATTTTTTCAAAAGGAATACTAGTAACTATAGTGCATTTTGTCTTGAAAACTTTAATATTTTGTATGCAAACTAATTTTCCATGTTCACCACTGGGCCAGAGATATGTCCGATGTCACTACTTGCAGCCTGAGTGTATTTCAACCCATCAGCACCAGTTTCAGGAATCCCAGTAGGGCCGAGTCAACTGGAAGGGCCAAGGACAACTGGCCTTCGTAGTGTGCAAAAATACACAGAAAATCCCAAATTCCAATAAAATTTCATGAAGGAGAAAGCCAACCTTGATAAATATGTATTTATTGCCATTTTATGCAAATGTTCATGTTAACAATATTTGTACTGACTTGAGAGAGAGGAATTTCTAGAACCAGGTGAAGAGAGAAAAAAAAACATCTATTTGTTGTTTCACTCTTTTATGCTTTTGTTGGTTTGTTGATTGTTGTGTGTGCCCTGACTAGGGATGGAACATTGAACCTTGGTGTATCAGGACAATGCCATAACCCACAGAACTGCTTTGCGGGATAATATTTTTTCCTCTTTCTAAAAGAAAACATCTTGTCATTTCTTGCAACATTGTTTTTACGGCCTGAACTTTAACTTCTTGTCTAAGTAACTCTTAATTTATTTTTCAATTCTAAATGATAGCCTTGCTGGGAAGAGTAATCTTAGTTTTAAATCATCACTCTACGTCATTTGAATATGTCTTGGCAATCCTTTCTGTCTTTCAAGCTCTCTGGTGGGTAATTAGCAGACAGGATTTACTGAGATCTTTTATAGGCAACTGCTTTTCTCCAGTGGCTTTTAAAATTCTCTCTTTTTCTTTCTCTTTTGGCATTTTAAGTATTATGTGTGTTGGTATGAGCCTCTTGGGGTTCACTTGTTAGGAACTCTTGTGCCACTTGAATTTGTCTTTTAATTTATTTCACAAGGTTAGGAAAGTATCCTATCACTTTTTTCATAGGTTTTTAATTTCCTGCTCTCATTCTTCTTTTTTTGGCACCCCATGATACAAATATTGGTAAATGTGAAGTTATTTTTGAAGCTTCATTTACTATCATTGTTTTGGATTTTTAAACATTTCGTTGTGGTGAATGGGTGTTTTGTTTTTTTCTTATCCAAATTTTTGACGTAACGTTCTACTTCATGCACTCTGCTGTTGATTTCCTATAATTTATATTTTTATTTCAGTTAAAATTGTGTTCATTTCTGATTGGTTATTTCTTGCTTTCCTTCTCTATTTTATGTTTCCGATCTCTTTGTGAAAGTTCTCAAGAATTCTGTATACTATTTTCCTAAGTTCTTTGAGCATTCTTATAACCTGTGCTTTGAACTCTGCATCTGGTAGAGTGCTTGTGACTATTGGTTTAGTTCTTCTGGAGTTTTGTTCTGTTTTTCAGTTAGGACAGGATTTTTTGCACGTAATGTTAGCCACCTTCCTGTGTTTGTTTCTATATATTGGATAGAGCTGCTATGTTGCTTCACCTTTGTAGAGTGGACTTATGTAGTGAGTGTCCTATAGAATCCACTGGCACAGTCTCCCTCTTCACCCGAGCTGGGGTCTCTAGTTGTGCCCTCCTTTCCATTGTGGGAAGTGTACACACTTCCATTGTAGGTAAGCCTTGATTTCTTTTGCACATTAATGGGGTGGAGTAACACCTGGTCCAGTTACTATGAGGACTGGCAGCACCAGCAGTCATCCAACTCTGAGTACTCTGGCACATCACCTGTTCAGGGGTGGAACCCTCAAAGCTGGACTTACTTCAGTGTTACTCTGGTTATCACTGAGACTGATTATTCAGTTTGTTACTTGTGGAAGTGTTTGGGTGGCGCTATGATGTGAAGTGAAGCTGTTTGCCAGTTGTCCTAGCTTTGGGACGTCCACCTGTGCTGCAACTTATGCCCTGCTAGGTGACTTGCTATGAAATACAAAAATATCTTCAGGTGGCTGCTACTTTAGATTGTCTTAGAGGTGCCCAGAAGAAGCCAAGCTGTGCAAAATGGCCTGCTGCTGATGGCTTCAGGTCAAAGGCCACATGGCAGATGTTACAGAATATGCAGAAGTCAGTTAGCCTGTTTTGTAGATATTAGAATGGTCTGAAGCAGGATAAGATACAGGCCAGATATATGGAAAAGTCACTGGAAACAGCTTGGGGTCCTGTAGATTTGGTGGGGCAAGATATCAGGGAGTCAGCAGAGCAGAGCTAAGAGCTATAGCCAGGTGGTAGGAGACTCAGGTATGGTGCCCATCCTACTAAGTCTCACGGTGGCGGTGGGTGTGCTTTCAGAAAAGAAACAATTACCTCTGACAGCACATCTGTCTGGGAGAAAGTTGCCCTTTCAGCTCTCACCATGATGCCTAACAATTCATTTCCTTTCTGCATGTCCGATTGCTGCCACAATGCTGAAGCTCAGTGTGACTGAGTCCTTGTAAGTCCATTAACAGGCACTTTAATAGGAACACATGGGACTCCAGGTACCTGCTGTGTCCCTCCACCAAATTCTCGCTGTTTTCTGCAGCCAGAGGTTATGGGGACTTGTATTCACACCAGTGGCATGTGGGCAGCATGCTGGGAACCCTCACTCTTTAGCAGGAACTTCTACAGCCTAGTTATTTCTCCCAGTTTTTAACTACAGCACAAAATTGGGAATGTGGAGCCCACGATTGTCATATATTTGCCCCTTCTACCTATTTCTGTGTGCCTTTGCCTTTGTTCATTTTTGGGACTTCTGTTCAGCTAGATTTCAAGTGGTTTCAGAATGATGGTTCTTCTGTAGTTTAGTTGTAATTCTGATGTGCTCGGGGAGCATTTGAGTATAGGGTTTACCTTTCCTGTAATCTGGGTCTCAACCCCTATGCTTTCTTATTTTAGATTACATGTATATGATATCTGAGAGTGATTATTCATTTTTTCCTACCTCTGTTTTATTTCACTTAGCAGAATGTTCTGATAGTTCATGTCTGTTGGTACTAAAGACAACATTTTTTAGTCTGGTATGGCTGAATAATAAATATTCCATTCTAATTACTTTTATATAAAATATAATTTTTCCATTCATCTGTTAAACATTTTGGTTGCTTTTGTGTATTGGCTTTTGTAAAGAAGGCTCCAATGGACATGGGTATGCAAATTTCCTTTTAGGTAGCGATTCTGTTTTTTGGATATATTTCCTGACTGGGATGCCTTCATCAAATGGTTTTCAGTCTAAAGTAATCTGTGGGACCTTTACACCGATTCCGTAGTAGATTCTTCAATTTGCATTCCCACCAATGGTGTGCTAGGATTCCATTTTCCTTTATCTTGCTGACACTTGCCTGTGCTCTTTTTGAGGACACCAATTGTAAGAATTGAAAGGTAATATCTTAACGTGGTTTGGATTTGAATTTTCTCCAAGAGAAGAGCTGGAAATTGGGACCACATTAGGAAAAGCATTTTTTCTTGAAAATATTTTACTGACTTTTTCATGTTCTCAATGCTATAGTGCTTTTCACAGTTTTAAAGTGCCCTTTCTTTAGATTATTTTTTAGGGAATGCTGTTTTGGATTCTTTACCAAGGTAACATATGGCCTGTTCTTTAGCCTTTGTTCATGTTCAGATTACATATAAAAAATATGAGGGGCCTAGCTGGTGTAGCTCAGTGGATTGAGTGCGGGCTGGGAACCAAGCAGTCCTGGTTCGATTCCCAGTTGGGGTACGTGCCTAGGTTGCAGGCCAGGTCCCCAGTGAGGGCCATGTGAGAGGCAACCACACATTGCTGTTTCTCTCCCTCTCTTTCTCCCTCCCTTCCCCTCTGTCTAAAAATTAAAATCTTTAAAAAAATATGTGTATCATTTTCTTTCTCAGTGTTAACATTAGCAGTGTTGTTATTGTAAATTTGTGTGTATTTGGGGGTTATGGTGGAAAAACACCCATTTCAGGAAAACTATGGTAACTGTGCAGAACATGAGAGTATTTATTATAGGGTGTTTGTAACTAGCTACTCTAAAAGTAATTTCAACTGCATGTGACCAGTATTTCATTTAATATAATTTTGAAAAAGATTTTATTTATTTCTTATTAGAGTGGAAGTGAGGGAGAAAGAGAAGGATAGAAACATCAATGTGTTGATGGGTCTGGCATGTCCCCTACTGGGGACTGCAACCCACACATATGCCCTGATTTGGAATCGAACCACCAATCCTTTGGTTCACAGGCTAGCACTCAATCTACTGAACTACAACATCCAGGGCCTATCTAAGTTTGAAATCAACATTTTTACATCCTTCAGAAATTTTCTCATTGAGTTAAATTGTTCCTTAGTGATACTTACCTAATAAACATGACATAGCATCAATTTTCTTAAACTGGTCTAAAATAATCCCATGCAATGTACACAAATAGTACTTTACAAGCATTTTCAACAACTATGTCCTACAATGGAACCCATATGGGAATCCTCCACCAAAAAGAGATTGTAATAAAGTATCTGAAGGATGAAACTCAGGGTCTTTCCCAACCAAAAGATCTGCAGTTTCAAGAAGAAACATTCAGAGTCTTATAAAAAGTCTGAATCATTTTGTAAATGCTTGGCCATTCATATCCTTAAAGTCTTGCTACATCTTCTCCCTGTTTTTTCAGTCTAGAAAAACTGGAAATGCAGCTCGAGGGTTTCCTTGTATGATACAGCTGAAGGTTCATATCTTCAGCAGGTTACAGTGCTCCAGCCTCGCCCTGGACACATCCTAAGACCTCAAAACTCTCATCATTCTTTATTCTCTAGGCATGTATTTGACCATCTCTGGATGTGTATCCTGTTCCCCTAAAATGCTTTTTTTATTTTATAAGGAGTCTCTTAACACTTTAGTGCATGTGCTCATCAGTTGTAATACACAAAGAAAACACTGGATGTTTTCCCATGTCTTCCACTATGGTAAGTACAAGTGCAAATTAATACTAAATGTTTTGGGGTGTGAATGTATGAAATTTCTAGTTTATCAAACAAAAAATAGGTTTCCATTGTGTATTGGTAACCACAATAATTTTCCTGAGTGCTCCAATGTCAAAACAAAGATTTTATTATTTCTATTTTGCTAAGTGAAATAAGCCAGGCAGTAAAATGCAAATATCATATGATGTTACATGTAAGAGTCACCTAATGAACAAAAGAAATAAATGAGCAAGAGAGATCCAGAGGCATGGGAACAAGGAAAAGGCTGAGAGAAACCAGAGGAGAGGTGGAGGGGGATAAGGGTGGAAAGAAGGGGAAGTAACTAGTGAAAGAAAATATATTAGAAACCCAAGGACATGGAAACAGGGTAGGGCTTGACTGTGGGAGTCAGGTTGGTGGCGCTGGAGTAAAGCAACAAGGAAAAAACTGGACAAATGCAACAACAAATCAATAAAATATTTAGTAAAAAAAAATAAGTGAAACAAGAAACAAGTTTGTCTTTCTATCTCTGTCCCTTCCTCTGTCTAAAAGAATCAATCAATAAAAACTAATAAAAATGAAATTAAAACTGTCTTGGTAAAATAAACATTATCTATGCAGGGTTATATGTCATGGTTATATTTTATTCATTAAAACAGGAAACCTAAGATATATTGCAAATAAAAAAGTAGAATAATTTAGGACAGAACTTGAGTGTGAATCATACAGTTACAAACACTATTCCAGTTTATTTCTATCATTTTCCTGGCAACTGCTATATTGACAATTTCCAGGAATGGGACATAATTTATGAACAATCTTTAAAATGCAAGCTATTTCCATTTATTTAAGGAAAGCATCACTTCTTCTGTGTTGTATCTACCATATAATCTCTCAATAGTAACTTATCACTCTCTTCCCATCAAAAGCCCAGTTCTGCCTCTGATTGTCTGTTAGTAGAGCATACTGTCTCTAAATCTGAATTGGCCTTTCTACAGATGGGCACCCTGGATCTAATAAGTATAAATATTACAATTTTATATAATTCCCTGTCTTCTCTGATGCTTATTTACACCGTTAGGAATTTCATATTGAGTGTCAGTGTTTCCCAGTAGCAATGGATATGAATGAACCCTACCTAATGAAGTAAGAGTTTTATTTGTATTGATTGCTTCCCAAGAGCATCATGGGAGGCCTTTAAGGCATTCCTATGATAACTAGATAATGAGCTTTTGGTTAAAATTCATAAATAGTAATGTCTTTCTAAATTATCAGATAACTAGTATGAACACTAAAGATAATGAATGATTTGAATACATTCTTTTTCCTGTGATATACAACATGAGCTGCATTTTGACATAGTTTGACTTGTGCTTTCTCTATGGTTTATCACATTTTCACAAAATTTCAGTGTGCTTTTAAATAAGGAGACAATTTCCATCATCAAATGCCTGCAGACTTTTGGGCCATTTCTTCCTACCTGGTATTCATATTCAGAGCCAGCACATTTAGCAGAGAAAGTGAGGTTTGCAGTGCTGTTACCATGGCAACTTACATCCAATGTCCTCTGACTATAATTTGTTCCCATCATAAAATCATATGTTTCTTTTATAGGTGATTTTAATTTTTCTACCGCATTTAACACCATATTTCAATAGGCCTGGCTTCAAAAATGAAGGAACCGATTTGTAGGCAGGACATCAAGAGTGAAACTGTAACTCATCCCTGAGTCCTAAACTGAATATTAGGAAATAATTTGAGGGTGCTCTTGAAGTTAAAACTGAAAACCTGGCACAGTCTAAATGAAGGACATGGTCTTCAGGCCCCTTGAAGTAAGAGTCCAGTTAAGTTAAATGGCTCTGGTGGAATTCCTTATTATCAACACAATGTATTAGGGATGGGAAACTATACTTGTTCTTCTAGGGAGGACTAAGAAGCACAAGGACCCTGGAATGCACCTAAAACCCAGACATGTATTGCTAAAAATGGTGGGTGTAGGTAATAAAGAAGGAAGCACTCTTGTCCCACACAATGTTCTATTTTCAAATATATATAATGTTGTATTCTTTACAGTTGCACAAGATGGATCATAAAGCTGACTGTAACCTGATTAACTTACAAAAACCATTGAACTCTAAATATTTATTAGAAGAAAGAAGCTGGGGAAAGCTGCTTGTTTCAGGAGGAAGGCATAGTTTCTAGTACAGGTGAGTACCTACACTCAGTAACAAGGAAACAGAAGGTCTAGATATTTATTCTCAGGACAACTGGAGTCAAGAAAAGGATCATTCCTTCCCCTGGTTCCCATAAATAGGTCCCTGAACTACATTATCCCTGCCAAAACTGCACATTTGTTGTGGACCAGAGTCCTATGAGTACCAACTCTTTCTACTGAGTGGGAAAAATATTGAGGTGTTATTGTTGTGTTTCCCTAGAACGTGTTATGTGAGGAGGACTCTATAAAGGGCTTTGAATCAGAGGAGTCTCATTGAAGGTTTATATTCATTTGTCAGTGTAGTCATGTGAAGGTAGGACTTATATAAGGGAAATTCATGCATTCACCTTGGGAAATGTAACCCTTATGTTTTCACGTCTAATAAGAGCACGGTCTCTCCTGGAACATAAAGTCAGCATGCAGGACCCACAAGTGGGGTAGCAGAATTTCCTGTGTGGGAATATCAGGCTGGCATATTCCTTAGATTTAAAATAAAACCTTGTTCTTGCTAAAAATCTCTCTCTCCCTAGGTCAAAAGGACTTATGCTAATGCATGCCTAGCTTCCTCAGACCAGTGAGTCAGCCCAAGCCTATTGTCTTACCATTTGCATATCTATCCTCTTGATGCGCTATCTTGGGCATCTACCACCTAATGTAAATCTACAGTTCATGCATAGTTAATGAAGACCATTCATATGTAAAGTGCCTGAGAAATGGCAATAAAAGGCCAGTCCACACGTGGTTGGGGGCCTCTCCAAGACGATAATGGAGGGGACGCTTGGTCCTGGAACTTCTAGTCCATTGCAAAATTATGTGTAAAATTATTCACACGCAGCCACAGCATAGGAATCCTGCTGGCCAGGATTCGCGATACTTACAAACTTTTTGTATCACTGGAATTCATGTAAAATTTATCAAGAATTGCTTGGGGGATCAGGAAAGGTTTTGTCTTGCCATAGTACTATGTGCATATTTAAAGGATATGTGTTTTTCTTTTGATAGGCAGTGTGCACTTATGAAGAAACACTGCAGTTTTCCTTCTCTTTTGTGGAGAAGCATTTCTAGTGTGTTTTCTATCCTCTATGACCCCTTTAGTCCAAATAATATTACCACACACACCATCACACAAAAATCTGACACTCCTGGTCAACAAATTGTGGGATTTTTCATGACACAGCAATTCTCTAGGGGAACAATTAGGTATTAATGGATTTGCTAAGATACCGAATTGAGAGTAATACAGTACTAAACTACAGTAAATATAAATGTAAGAGAAAGATTACAAATATGTATCAACCACCTAAAATTCAATTATAGGAGTATCAAAATCTTCATTTTGGACTGAAATCTCACAAACTTTCTAATTACTTTGAAGCCGTACAAAATGGTTCCTAAGTCAAATGGACTGGTTAAGTAAAACTTGAGACCAAGGAGAAATATGTAGAAAGGAGTCCTGGCCTCAAAACTGCCATCTCTTCACCCCTCCGCTAAGCTTGGGCGGGCATTCAGACACCTCCCGTCACCGGAAGTGCTCCGCTCAGACTCCCACCCCTGGAGCTTTGACAAAATGTGCATGCGCACTTTGTGAGATTCCCGAAAGTAGTTACAGAGCCGTCAACCTCAAACAAATCTTTATCTGTTTGGCGTTTCCAGTTGGATACTCATCCTCTTGAGTTCACATTCTTAAGCGCGTGAAGCAGGGGCGTCGCTACTGTCGTTGCAATACTCTCTGGTGCGGATCCCGCAACAGTGACTACAGAATACAGGTGAGACGCCACCACACCCTGTGCGGTTCGCTGCCGGACAGAGGGGCCGTTTTTGCGGAAACTCTGACACCCACCTGCGCATGGTTTCTCCACCTTTCTTTTGTGGACTTTCCAGTGAGAGACGCTGACTGGGTGGCCAGCCCACCCATCGTCATTTAAACTCACAAATCAAGTAGAGCAAACAACCTGTGCGCCTCACCGTTCGTGGCCCATGGATCCCGAATTGCTTCCCAGGGTGCAGATGTGCCAAAGCCCCCTTTGAAATCCTCCTTGCTTAATAAGAGGCACTTCGGTTAGAGAGAGTGGCTTAGAGGAGAGGAGTTGTGAAAGCGAGTGCAGTGGCAGCAAGGTAAATTATAGAAGCCAAGTGGGGCCTTGAACTCAAAGGGTTCTGCATGCCTTTTACAGCTAAACTGTTACCATTCTGGTTGTTATTAGATCACAGGAGGAGATCTAACAAGTGACATCAGCTGTGTGCTCCCACAGAGTCACCTTCTACAGTGAGGGATCATTGTTGAATGAGGTGCTCCGGGTGATGCACAGGTGAACCCATTGATTAGCAAGAGGGCTCTGGAATGCATCTGGGAGAGTGGAGAGCAGACTTTCTTCAGGGGGAAAAACGGAACGGTCTGTTGGGTGTGCGGTTCAGGAGAGCAGCAAACGTTCTTATTGCTGTAGCAGTTTGTGGACCTCTGTGGGTGGAGAGAGCACATGAAGACAAAAAAATAAACTCAATGTGGTCTCCATGTAGCAGCTGATTGTCCTGCCTCCCTTGACAAAGGACTGGAGAGGGTGGATCTTCTAGTGTTTGCAGATCCTTTTGCCAGTGATTGTGGTGGGATTAGATAAAAAGGGCTGTGCCTTTGAAGACACGTTCTCAAAATGCAAACTTGACTCCTCAGCATATGGTTGCCTGAGAAAAAAACTCAGAGAAGGAACAGGAGCAGGACCAGGAGGACATAGCAGCTTTTCAGGTGAAAGATGTGTCCTGGGTCAGAGGCTGTGCTTGCTTTTCCTCCTAATGATTGGATTAAGAACCAGCAAACTTTATTTCTTTTCTTTGATTTTCTTGGAAATTGAGGTTGTTTTTGATCTCCTTTTTTTCATTTTCTTTTTATGATTGTCAAGGGCATTAGTTTACGTACAATACTTTCCTTTCTTGTCCCTTGGCCTTCTCTACATTGTTTTATTTCTTTTAAGATTTTATTTATTTATTTTAGAGAGAGGGGAAGGGAGGGAGATAGAGAGAGAGAGAAACAGCAATGTATGGTTACCTCTCACATGGCCCTCACCGGGGACCTGGCCCGCAACCCAGGTATGTGCCCTGACAGGGAATCGAACTGGGACGCTCTGGTTCCCAGCCCGCGCTCAATCCACTGAGCTACACCAGCCAGGGCTCTACATTGTTTTTATCTAGGCTGCCGCAGGTCAAGAATTCCTGCCTTTAATTAATAACCTTCAAACACTCAACTCATCCCATCTTTGACAGATCAACCTGGGAAGGCAGCCATGTGCAATAGATTTGTTGGGATGGAATCAGAGGCTTGGGTATTGGTGGAGAAGGGAAATATATGTTTAAGTTCATGTGGCTGCAGCATCACCTCTGTACATCAGTGATAAGAAAATGCAGACTTTCCAGTGAGAACCACTCTGAATGTTTCTAAAAAGAAGAATCAGTACCATAGACTTTCTCACTCAATTAGTAAGAAAGTCTTGCTATTTAAATACACTATTAATGTACTGAACATGAGAGGTGCATATGGATTGACATTGGAAAAGATTAATGTTTACTTATGATTATTTTCACAAAATGACTTTCGTATTTATGTATTTCACCAGTAGTGTCACACCAATATAAACATGTCCTTCTGTATACATCAGTCACCAAATATCCATTGTTCCATTCCACCTGATCGTCACTTGGCTGAGGTGCTCTCTTCATTGTAGACTTAATAGTTTTTCCTTTATTGTGGACAAGAGTCTAGCAGGGAATTATTGAGGGATGTGAAAAAAGTATCACATTTTATCTGAACACTTTGTTGTCTTTTAAACTTCTTATTGTTTTGGAAAATGAAGGCCCTACATTTACTTCATAGATATCATTGGCTTTTGACATGGAAGATTTAATCTGTGAGGCCTTGTTCCTGTAAATTTTTGTTGTATTGCACACTCATATTGCACACATATTCTACATTATCAGTTTTCTTGTTATCAGGTAATTTTACAAGAATTGTGTTATAAGTGTATGTTTAATTCAGTTTAATTGGTAAGGTCTAGCTCTCCATTAACAATACAGAAACATTTTCAAAGAAATAAAACACCAGGATCCAATAGTTGTAACTTCTTATTTATCATTATGTGTGTATTCCTCTTTATTTTGCTTATAAAGCACAAAGGGTATCTTTCACAGAGACATTCACCAGATTTACAGAATCATGTAGTAATCTAGATTATATTAACATAGAAATTCTGTGTTCTATTACTTTTCATTTGTACCTAGTTTCCATATGTACGAGTATGTCTGACTTTGTGCATAAAATGTTAACAATTGAGTTATTTTGTCCTTTTACTCTCTTAATATGTTTTCATTTTTCTCAGTTACAAATGGAGCAGTGAACATCCTTGAGGACTCTGTGAGTACTTGGCTGTGATTTTTTGAAAATTGTAGGTCAAGTTTTGAGTGAAACTCAAGGTCTGCCTTTTACTGTATGCTTCAGAAAATATTCTCATGTCAAGGATAATCTTGTTCTCAAAGTAACTATACTAAATTTTCCAATAAAATTGTGACTGTTATGTTTCCTACTTCTTGAGAAATGTAAATTTTATAAAATTCTATCAACTAAAAGACGTGTGTGACTTATTTTCTGTGCTTCCTTTTTGTGCTATTGAGAAGCATGGCACATGGGTCAAATACCATGGTCTCATTGGTAAAAAGTGAGCTTGTCAGTGCCGTCCAAGATGGAGGCATAGGTATACATGCTTTGCTTCCTTGCACAAATGAAAGAAGGATGACAACCAATATGAAAATAGCAAACTACCAAAAGTGCCAGAAGATTGAACTGTATGGAAGTCTGACAACCAAGGAGTTAAAGAAGAAATATTCATCCAGACTGATTGGAAGAACAGGAACATGCAGAAAGGTCAGAGATGACATGCAGGAAGGAGGCAGCTGGCATACCAGGTTCGTGAGGCAATGGCTGGTGGACTGGGGACGAGAGGCAGCAGATGGTGGACCACGCGGTACTACATTCATGTGCATATAAACCAGCAGAATAATGGGGAAATGGTGCAGACAACGCATCCAGGGTTCTAGCGTGGGAAACTGAAGCCACAAAACCTCTGGCTATATTTAAGTGCCCATCAGCAAATGAGTGGATCAAGAAACTATGATACATTTACATAATGGAATTCTACACAGCAGAGAAAAAGAAAGAGCTTATACCCTTTGTAACAGCATGGATAGAACTGGAGAGCATTATGCTAAGCAAAATAAGCCAGGCAGTAAGGGACAAATACCATATTATATCACCTTTAACTGGAACATAATCAACAAAAGAAAAAAGCAAGCAAAATATAACCACAGACATTGAAATTAAGAACAATCTAACAGTAGCCAGAAGGCAGGAGGGAGGGGACTATGGGAAGAAGGGTTTTCAGGAACTACAATAAAGGACACATAGGCAAAACCAAGGGCAGGGGTTGGAAGCAAGGGAGGGAGGTGGGTTTTGAAGCGGTGGGGCAGAGGGGAGGGAAGAAAATGCAGACAACTGTAATTGAAAACAATAAAGTAATTTGAAAAAAGAGAAGAAAAAACCTCTGGTTATAAAACGTGTGGAGGTTGCATCACTGGGAGAAATTCCCAGTCTCACAGAAGAGTCTGTTATGGGGTCCCATGATATTGTGGGATGCACACAAGCCCACTAACCACAGAATCAGCACCAGAAAGGGCAATTCACTTGAGGGTAGCAGGAGAATTAACTGAAAGCTGGGCAAGAGATGAGCAAGCAGGATTTTTCCCTCTCTGACAACTCCCCCACAGACAGCTCCACAACACAGCAAAGTGGGTTGTCCTGCCCTCGCAATTAACTAAGACTCCACCCCTTGGAACCCAACACATGCAACAATATAAAAAATGGCCAAAATGAGAGAATAGATCAACATTCCAGCAAAAGATGCTTGGCTGCTATGGCTCTGGGGATGAAGTGGCAGTCTGTGAACCAAAGACTTTCCAGTTCAATTCCCAGTCAGGGCACAAGCCTGATTTGCCATCCATGTCACCAGTATGGGGCATGCTAGAGGTAACCAAACATTGATGTTTCTCTTACTCTCTTTTCCCCTCCAGACCCACTCTCTAAAAATAAATAAACTTTTTTTTTAATTATTTTATTGTTGTTCAATTACAGTTGCCCGCATTTACCCTCCCCCCACCCCACCCCAGGCAAACCCACCTCCCTCCCTTGCTTCCCCCCTCCCCCTTGGTTTTGTCCATGTGTCCTTTATAGCAGTTCCTGAATACCCTTGTCCCCCTTCTCCCCTTCCCCCTCCCCTCTGGTTACTGCCAGAATGTTCTAAACTTCAATGTCTCTGGTTCTATTTTGTTTCTCTG
>PVJI01008672.1:0-69713 GCA_004026765.1 Micronycteris hirsuta | reverse complement strand
GACTGTCAGCGGATTTCTCAAAGGAGACCTTCCAAGCAAGAAGGGGCTGGAGAGAAATATTTCAAATCATGAAAAGCAAGGGCCTACAACCAAGAATAATCTATCCAGCAAAACTTTCATTTAGAATGGAAGGGCAGATAAAGTGCTTCTCAGATAAGGTCAAGTTCAAGGAGTACATCATCAAGCAGCCTCTACTATACGAAATGTTAAAAGGTTTTGTATAAGGACTCAGGAGCAAAGGCACCAAGGCCAGATCAGCTACCGGGGAATTCAGATCAGTCACAGCCAAGACGCTTGTGAGGTAAGCAAGCAAAATACAACCAGAGAAACAAAATAGAACCAGAGACATTGACGTTTAGAACATTCTGGCAGTAACCAGAGGGGAGGGGGAAGGGGAGAAGGGGGACAAGGGTATTCAGGAACTGCTATAAAGGACACATGGACAAAACCAAGGGGGAGGGTGGAAGCAAGGGAGGGAGGTGGGTTTGCCTGGGGTGGGGTGGGGGAAGGGTAAATGCAGACAACTGTAATTGAACAACAATAAAATAATTTTTAAAAAAAAGAAGTCTTTATTTTTAGAGAAAGGGGAAGAGAGGGAGAATGAGAGAGAGAAACATCAAAGTGTGCTTATCTCTCACATGCTCCCTACTGGGGGCTTGGCCCACAACCCAGGCATGTGCCCTGATTGGGAATCAAACCAGCAACCCTTTGGTTCACAGGCCAGCACTCAGTCCACGGACCCACACCAGCCAGGGCCTGAAATGTTTGTTTTAAAATGGTTAATTTTCTGCTATGCAAATTTTATCTCAATAAATTATTCCTTAAAGTTTTTTTTCTTCTCAATACTTCTTTATAAACTCAGTTACACTTTTGTTTCTATCCAACCTATAATAAAAATAAACCAATCATTTCATATTTAGGTGGCTAATGGGAACAGTTTGCTGGTTCCTCAAAAGTTAAACATACATGAGCCCATATCCCACTCCTACGTATACATCCCAAATAACTGAAAAAGGGTGAGCAAGTACAGGTATCTGTACTTGTTTAGCCAATAAGGACATTATCTGGTTACTTGGGGAATACATTTTTTCTGATGCTATTTGGGACCCCAATTGATGGTGGCTAAGTCTTGCCATTAGTCAAGTGTTTCTATATGTAATGAGTTTTGCTCACACTTACAAAATCACACTCTCTGCAGTGTGATTTAGGTAGCAGGTGCCCTATCACATCTGCCATTTATTCAATAACCCACTAGATCTGGGCCAGGCACAGAGTAAGCATTATCTGTGTCCCAAAATAATTATCCCAAACTGGACAAATGCATTAACCATGTGCCTCTTCATTTCCAGTGAGATCTTTTGTGAATTTAGCTCTTGTTCCCATCTTGTATGCCCTCTCTAGACTTTATGGTATAAAGGTATATATCTGCTATCTTTTATCAACAGAGAGATGTCCTAACTTCATTCTAACTGGTACGACGCAGAGCAGAACAACCTGTGTGGGGAGACCTTCACATGTAAATGGAAATGTGAATCTCTGGCACCTGTCACCTCATTCTGAACCTGCTCTGCTGTGTGGATTGAGAACCAAATGAATGTTGTCACCAAGCAAGGCATGAATTGATCTTTCTAAATGATGGTATTATCTTTAATCTCTTTATGAAACAACAGGTCTTCTCTAATTGTTTCTCTGTTAAATGTCAAAATTGAATTCAAGATGATGGGAAAAAATTACTTGGTAGCCAAGATGCTCAGTCCAAATTTAAGTATTAATTGACTGTAAGTATTACATCAGGAATGAGAAGGACAGAGTTTACTCGGAAGTGATGGTGAATGGAAATGCTCAGCAGGTTGCCTGAGCTCATGGACTGGGGCTGGAACAGCTGGTAGTAGAGAATAAGCACAATAATTACCACTCATGAAAGTCTTACTGTGTGCTGGGCCCTGGTCTTCATGACCAATTCCACATAATTCCATTTGACAAAGAAAGAAGCAAAAAGGTTGAATGCCTTTATGTGGCAGATCCAAAAGTTGAACCCAGTGGGTCTGATTCCATAGTCTGAAGG
Source organism: Micronycteris hirsuta (assembly GCA_004026765.1). Classification (NCBI taxonomy): domain Eukaryota; kingdom Metazoa; phylum Chordata; class Mammalia; order Chiroptera; family Phyllostomidae; genus Micronycteris; species Micronycteris hirsuta. Next base: position 67,648 of record PVJI01008672.1, on the reverse strand, counting down.
CTTAACCGTCACCACATCCCGGAGCCCCCCAAACCACCACGCTCCTCCTCAGTCCCCAAAGAGGGCAGGGTGAAATGCAGGGAGATTTTCTCTTTGGCCAGTTTCAGTTTGATGTAATGAAAGAATGTTAGGACCAAAAAGGGTACTTTGGGCAACTAGCTAGAACTTTAAAAATATCTCTAAGATTCCTCACCAAGCTCCTGACAAGGTATGGCATAAGGATGAATCAAGGTCATTGACATATGCTAGTGATTGAGTCTCACGTTCATCAAGAATTTGGCTTTGAAATCTACATAAGCTGTATGTCTGTCACTTTTGAACCACTGTCTGCCCATTTGGGCTACATGGCCCCATGAGAGAGGTTCACTTTGGTTTGGGGGCTTTTCTAGGTCTGTTCTGAAGGCATCTAACTCCCTGGTCTAATTCAGCCTGGCGAAGAACAATCTCAGCATCCATACCTCACTCTAGCATGTCTATTATGGAAGCCATTGAAAAGGGAGATCTAATTCTCAATTCAATCCAACTCCTTCTAATCCAATCCAATTCAGTGAATATTCGCCATGTGCCTACTATAGTTTTCCATCACATGGGACACAGACATAATAAGGAAAAGGTCCCTGCTCATAAAGAACTCACGGGCGAGTGTCCAGACAGTGAGTCAACGTGAATACCACACCAAGAGACACAGGCTGAGAGGGAGGTGGGACATACAAAGGAAAGTGGTTGTTGATTCAACCAGGGGAAAAAGAGGGATCCCAAAGAAGGTCCTCCCCGAGCTGAGTTTTGTGGGATAAGTCAGACTTCATGGAAGGACAAAGACACGGGGCTTGATGGAGGCACAGCATGGTGGAAAGCCAGGCCATGGTGTTGATACACAGGCTGTTCTGGAGACGCTAAGCAGTGCGGGGGAAGACCCCATGCACATGGTTCAAACCCACCCCTGGCCCTCAGTGTTCACTGCCCTCCACTGTGCCTGCGTCACTCACCTTGACATAGTTTACCTACCCACAGCCATTTATGCCGTGGCCTAGGGATGGACAAATAAAGACCCCTTGGCTCCAAATGTGGGGCTGGACAGACTGGGAAAAGCTTTGCATTCTATTTTTCTGACTAAGCCAAGATGAAAAGTGTTTCCCAGCAAGATACTATTATTATTCTTGGACTGTTGTCTATTTTTAAAATTTGGGCCAGATCATATCTCTGGCTTTGGAGTTGGGTCAAGTAGATCATTCCACTTCCCACCATGCTTTATTTTTAAAACCCCTGTCTGCATTGAATTTGAACTTGAGCAGGGTCTGTTTCTGAGATATCTTGTCACAGCTGGCAGGGCTCGAGTGCCCCCTCACTTTGTACAGGTTGGCCTGTTGGGTTTACTGGCAGGCTTAAAAGCGAACTTTCGGGACTTTTCATCGTCACATGTTCTTGTCACAGAAACTCAGGCGGGGTGGGGGGCCGGAAGAGGGAGTTAAAAAGAAGGTTCTGGAAAGAAAAACGATGAACAGGCTATTCATCTCAATATGCTTAGCCTGATATCAAATAAATATCTGTGGGGGAGGGGGAGAATTACATTATAAACAGAAACATCTCAGCCGTCTCTCTGAAGCTCTTCCAATATAATTACATTTCCGTGTGGCTCAGGGCTGGCTGTTGACCCAAATATTTGGCGGAGAGGGTGACACCCCCTTGGGATGTCACAGTCCAGCCACAGCTTCCTGCCTCCTCACTATTACCAGCTTTCTATTGACGATTAGGGTTAGTGGAGAAACCAGTGCTTTCAGTGGGCTAAACCATCTCTGACTTCATAAGTTAGGTTAGCAATTGAGGGTGTCTCAAACTCACAGCCCGTATGGTTCCAAGATACCTTTTTGAAGTAATGGAAACCAAATTCACCCAGAAAGTAAGGGCCCGGAAGAAATATAGAGGGAACTTCCATGACAGCAAATAATCACCAAACTCGAGGGTTCACATACTGGAGACTTCAGTCAGGCCGCTCAGCTGGCTAACGAAGAAAGGCCCTTTCCCTCCAACCTGCCTGGGAGAAGAAAGGGCTTGAGATTTAATCGTGTAGGTTTCCATCAGAAAGTTAAGACAGGCTCTGGCCAGTGTGGCTCAGTTGGTTGGATCATCGTCCCATAAATCCAAAGGTCGCCAGTTCAATTCCCGGTCAGGGTACATGCCTGGGTTGCACGTTTGGTACCCAGTAAGGGCACATGCAGGAGGCAAGCGATCAATGTTTCTCTCCCTCTCTCTCTCCCTTCCTTCCTCTCTCTCTAAAGTCAATAAGCATGCCCTCAGGTGGTGATAAAAAAAGTAGTTAAGACAGGAAGACGACCAGCCCCTTGGCGTTTTCCCTCTGGAAGTGAAGTCCACATTCTCTATTCACCTTCCAGATTGCCTGGTGATGCTTCCTACCTTCTGTACAGTCTACTGGGCCACACGTGCATCCCCCAGAAACTCAAAATGGAGCACGTTCGCCATAAGCTCCTCGTCCCTCTGCCCCATAACCACCACTCCAGCCTGACCTAGTGAGAAAGCTGAGTTTATTCGATCATCTTCACCTCTTTGCTGACAACTGAACACATCTGAAGTGTTTCTCCCAGGTGACATTTCTTATACTGGACCAACGAAAGTCACAGGGCAGGACCGCAGCCCCTCTGGAGCGTCACAGCCCGAATCTTGAGGTCATCCTGGCACTGGTGCTTCCCTCCCCCTTCCAGCACAGACACAGCTGGTGTGGGGGATGACAGCATCTTTCCTTTCTCGCCCCCTGCTAGGGCTCTGGCTCTTTACCCACAGTGCTCTGCAGCGGGCTTGCGTGTTTTCATGGCTGGGCCAAAGTGACAAATTACTCAGATGGCCAAGAGGTGAAAGAACAGGGAGTGTCTGGGCAAGGCTCCCAGATGTCCTCTTCCCACTCCACTCCTCCTGTCCCCTCCTCTGGGGACATATATTCAGACTCCACTGGTGGCTGAGTGGACCAGAGTCAGCATTCACTGCAGGTGGTGACCACACTTACCAGCTGCTCGGAGGGACGGGCAGTAGTAAGGGGGCAGCTGGCCGGGGATGGCGAAGGGTATTGGCGTTCTCCCCTTAGGAGAGATGCCAATGGTACTGATGCCCAAAGGAAGGGACCCCAGCTGCGGGCCAACTCTCGTGCTCAAGCTAAGATGGTGGTGTTGGGCAGTGCTGAGTCTTACGCGGTCCCGGGGCCACGTTAGTTCTTTTGTCTCCTTTCGTGCTGCTAGTCCTGAACAGTGGGCGCCATTCTTGCAGCCCATGTGGGGTCCAGATGTATGTGGCCAAAGGGAATTTTCTTTGCTGGGGGGCGGGGTGGGATAGAAAATGACTCCAGATTCCAGTGTGTCATTTACGTGCATTCTTCAGCACCCCGTGATAACATGGCAAGTGCTCCGGGAATTGGGAGTCAAGTTCTTAAAGCAGTTGAGCTGACTCCAGTCAAACGGTGAACAGAAAAGAAGGAGATTGAAGAAAATTCCACAGGCTTGAGGGAGGGCAGACAAAGAGAAGCAGGAGAGAACCGACAGCTGAAGTGGGTAAGAGCCTCGGTTCAGTCCGCCATTCCTATGACCAGCTACTGGGAAGACAGAAAAATATTTCAATTTCCTTAGGAGGACACTGGCTGTGGGCAGGATCATCGGTCATTTTCTCCTGCTATCAGCAGTGCCAACAATGGGAACAGGGAGTTATGGCAGAAAATATTTCCTGAGAAATCCCACCTATGAGGGTCTTTTCTCAATTGTTTCTATGGACTCCCACAGGCATTATCTCTTTTCCCAATCTGCAGTCCTCTGGCCCCACCCCAGGGTGCAGGGAGATCCTCGGGCTCTGGAGAAGGCACAGGGAGCGGGGGCTGAGAATCAGACAGACCTGGGTGCGGATCTCCACTCGGTCATTTGATACCCATGTGACCTCAGACAAATTATTTAATCCTGACTATCCTCAGTTTCCTCCTCTGTGAAATGGGGAGAAACAATGTGGGCCCCGTGTTTTTGATGGAAGACTTAAAAGAGGTGTGCATCAGCGCTCAACAAATGGTAGCTATTAGTTCCCCGTTTACGCATAAGGAAGTTTATCAACGTCACCTACAACTCCACACTCCAAGCTGAAATCGCTTATTGAGATCTATTGTCCCCGAGCCTGTAAATTAAAACAAAATGTGCTCAAACACTTCAGTGCAATAGAATGCGTGATGGCATGGAATAAATAGACCCTGATTGGTCCTAAAGTGTTTGTGAATTGAGATCATTCACAGTGTCTCGTACATTGAACATACAATCTAAGTGTTCTTTTCTTCTTGCTCCAGGTTCAGGTGGTTAGGAATCCCTTTGGCTCTACCATCTATATGTATAGATAGCTCTACCACACACACACACACACACACACACACACACACACACACACACACTCATCACCCTCAGTGCTACATCTAATCTAAGACGTGCCACCTCTGGCCTGGATTACTGACAACAGCTTCCCAACCTGGGTACCTCTTTGTTTCCTGACCCCCTAGTGTCTCAACTTAACTTAGTGACCAGCGTAACACTTTAAAACATAACGGAGACCATGCCGCTCCTCTGCCTGGGGCATTCTAAGGGTGCCAGCTCCAATCAGAGGAAAAGCAAAAATCTTCACAATGGTCTACAAAGTCCAGCCCAATTCCACCTCCTCCCCCGCCTGCCTCCACCCAGACCCTCTGATCTCCGAGCACACCTCTCACTCCCCTCCCTCCACTCGCTCCGCCATGGACATGGGCCTCCTGGCTGACCGTTGGGCCTGCTCCAGGGCCCAACTCAGCATCAGCTGACCCCTCTCCCAGGGTCACCTGTTGCCCATATCTTCAAGGCCCTTTTCCACACCTCCTTCACACCTGTGCTCAAGTGTCACTTCACTGAGACCTACGTGACCACCCTCTTTAAAATAGCATCTGCCCAAGCTCACAGCACCCCCAACCGCCCTTAGCTGCTCTCCTTTCCCCTCTGCCCTCAGCACCTCTCTACCATGTATGTGAGTCACAGATCATGTGCCATGTGTCCCATGCTGAAGTGTCAGCTCCACGAGGACAGAGACTCTGCTATCTGTTGTGGTCACTGCAGTGTCCTCAGTGATGAAAACAGTGCCACCACACAGCAGGGACCCAATAAATATGTGCTGAATAAATTGGTGCATGGTCATTTGAGAGTTTATAATCCTGCTTTAGTGCCAACATGATGGGGAGGAATGTTAAATGTGCCCTCATAAATGTCTTTCATCCTGGGAGTCAACTAGAATTGATGTATCCATCAGTTCATTCATTTAGTAAAGAAACACCTATCGAGCATCTAGTAGGTGCTAAAAATACCAAAAAAGTAAATGCAGCAGATGCCGTCATGTCGGAAATGCCCAGTTTGGTGAGAGAAGATCTGTAAACCGGGGGGTGAGGGACATCGAAGGAGGAGTGACAGAGAGAAGCGTCTGTGGATCTGGAGAAGCGGGTCCCTAACCCACTTGGAAGGGGATCCAGGAGGTGGAAGGTCAGGGATGGGGCTGAGAGGAGAACCGATTTGAGAAGACTTCACTAGAGGCGGTTTATCAGGTGAGATGGGAAAGACGAGTTAGAATCCGTAGGCTGACAAAGAGAGATAATGTCTCAGGTAAAGGCAGGGAGGTCCCTGGAACAGCGGGAAGGGGGTGGGCGCAGGGTAGGAGGCAGCGAGGGCCGCTCCTGGGAGCCCCTGATCTGATTTTAAGCAGCGCGGTGACGAGATCTTGCTGAACCTTCTGATAGACGACCACGTCGGGGAAGGTGGGAGGTGGGGGATGAAGATGGAAGACCACCGCAGTGGGCGTGTGGTGGCAGCCAAGAGCCAGGTGCCTCCCAGAGCCACACACTCAGTGCACTCTCGTGTGACCTGGTCTTCTTTGGTTAGTGCACTGCAGACGTCACCTCATGCCGACCACGCTCTCACGCTTCACGAGGGCACTGCATTCCTGTCTCTGGTGTGGTTCCTGTATTTAATATGTTTCCCAAGTTCCCTAGATCGTGTTAAGGGTCCATGGTTTTTTAAAGCACCTATACCTGTATTTATCATTTGGACTAAAACTACATTAGAGTAGAGTCTGAGGTAGCCTTAGCTAATTTTGACACCTAGCGACTTGACAACAGCTCTTGGTGGTGGGCTCCATCATCTCCTCTTCACGTGGGAAATGAAGGTTAAGGGGAACACTTTTCCTCACTTGCAGCCATATGGCTACAAAACCAGGCCGATGTGCACTGAACCGAGACCATTGAATTAACATTGCGCATAAATACCCCTGGAACCCTTAGCTGGAAAGTCATTCAGAGTCAGGTAGTTTATTCTCAGCTCAAAGTTCTATCAGGCGGGCAAAGACTCCTGATAAGTGTTCAGACCTTTTGTGTCTCCACCTCCTTTGTGGACCATTTTACCCTGAACGGGCAGCCAGTGACCAGCCCAGGGCATGGCTTCCCTGGACCCTCCCTCTGATGGCCTCTGCCCCGCGAGGGCTTTGGAAACTTTGCAAAGTCCCTTCAGACTCTCCCCCACTGTTTTGCCTGCTCCACAGAGATGTGTCTAAAAGTAGTGCAGACTGGTCGTCTGCAGCAGAGGGGCAAACTGGAAGCTTTGCTTACAAGGAAAACACACTCCGACTTGATGAGCAGCTTGACCTCTGAGGCTTGGTCCTGTGGCCCCGGGGACAGGACTTCCCAGCGTCCACCCAGTGCGCACGACTAACACCCGCTTGCCCAGACCCCTCGCTGCCCCCGATGTGCCTTCAGTTGAAGCATTACATCGGTGCTCAGCCAAAACCATGGATTTCACAACTGCAGCTTGATGACATCACTGGAAATGTAGAAGGGGAAAAAAGTCCATTTTCATCTGCTAAATGTCTAGCCACCAGCTTGCCTGATTGTTCTTCCTGACCAGACCAGATCGACAGGCCGTGGAGTCATCGTGCCGACCTTGACTGACTCAATGCGGTTTGGTCTGGAGGGACGAGGACAGATGGTGGCAGGCACCCCTGAAGCAGGGGACATCCGAGTGCTCCTTGTGGGTCCTGCTGTCCTGGGGCCACCTTGGCTAACCCTGGGTGGCAGGCACTTACGACCCCCATTTACACAGGAGGAAGCAGGTTTGAGAAACCTTTCCCAAGGTCGCGGAGGTAGTGACGAGGCCGGAATCTGAGCTTACTGCTGACCCATACACCCTGCTGCTCCGGCTAATGGTGTGAGAAACACTGCCGGTTCCTGCATTCATTGGGCAGCAGCCCTGGCTCTGGGTCCCCACCACCCTCCTGGAGAAGTGCAGGAAAAAAGCCAGAACCTTCGCTGGGCCCTCTGTCCACCGTCAGCAAACCATCAGACTGTAACGACTGTACGGTCACAGGGCTTTCTTTTCCTACCTAGTGACAAAAGAGTGTCTGGAAGTCACACACAAAGCTAGAGCGGGTGTACTTATTTGGATGTTTACGGTTCAGTGCTTTGAGGTCAGAGGTGGGGAACAGAAGAGTTTAAGCCTCAGAAAACTCAGTCCACGGGCGACTCACATGCAAGGCTCTGCCCAACTTGCCAGGACCGTCTCAGCCCCTGAGTTTTGTACTTGAAAGGGTCTTCAAAGGGTGACATCTGTTCAGGAGGCTGGACTTCAAGCTGCTTTTCGCCTGCTCTTTCTGCGGCTGCGTCTTAACATTACGAAGGGTTTCGGTGGATGGATTATCTCTTCTGCCCCCGACTGTGGTCTAGCCATTCTCACAGCCCCGCCAGTCTCGGAGCTTGGCACCTGCCTGAGATCTAACTGTCCCATGTCCCGTAGGTTCAGCAGAAGGGAAAAAAATGGTGTTCAAAATTTTAAGTGATTTAAATTTTTTCTTTACCTCTTTCTTGCTCATTGTTTTTATTCCAATCAGCATAGCTAAAAAGTCCACTTTGGCTAAATGCATCTGCAAAGCAAGATCACTCAAAGGATATGAAGAGTTTGACAAGTAAAATGTCAAAAAAATAAAAGAATCACAGTTAGCACCATGGGGAAAAAGAAACACTTTCCTGCCCTTGTTCACGCTTGTTGTGAGGTGTTGCATTGCATTTAAGTTTGTGTGCCAGGGAGCTGGGTGCTGCTGGGTGGGAGGTGAGGGTTTTGGTGCCTCGGACACGGAGAAGTCAGTCTCCCTTGGACCTTCTCCTGCGATCCACCGCCCTCTGTGTGACTCTGGGCGAGTCCGTCCATCTTGGAACCTCGGCTTTTTTCATTTTGTTTTTGGACAGATTTGGTGGGGGTAGGGGGAGGAGCTTGAAACTTAAAAATAATGAGATCTCAAATAATTGGGACTTTGATGTGCTTCCTCTGAGACAGAAAGATTGTGAAACACACTATAGGCTGGTAAAAGGAAGGGCCGTAGTCCGGGAGCCAGACCAATGGAAAGTACTCTTCTGAGACCAGGGAACCATGTAACTTCGGAAAGAGGAGGTTTGGTGGGAGTCTGGAGTCTACCAAACACCGGATGGGAACTGGGTGGATCTAACGATAGAAACTGTTCCTAGAGATCTCCACACTGCTTGCTGGAGATGCGGGAATGGTATTTAAATACGTCCAGTGACGACTTTATTGCAGTTTCAGGTCTAGAAAAACGGAAGAACACTTGAAAATCCAGTCCCACAGTCGATTTTCCCGGGCATAGCTGTCCTCACACCCGGAGGCAAGACGCAGGCTCCGGGTCTCCACCAGAGAGCAGAGCCACATCTGTCACTTATGCATTAGCCCCCTGACCCCCAACTGTGCCCCAGAAGGACACTCCTCATGGGCTTTTATGCACACATCTTATGTTGAAAACTGTTAAACCTTCATATTAAAAAATATATGATTTCCAGTATTTTACACACAAAAGAGAGAAATTTATGTTCCCACCTTCTTGTGTGAATATTCAGCCTTGGGGAAAAGTCACCCCACTTACCCACACTGGCCCACCAACCAAGCAGTCCCCACAAGACGGCTCAGGAAGTGCTGGCTCTCTGTTGTTACTGCAGAAGTTAACGAAAATAAAGTAAAACTGGAACAGCTGCCACCACTTGTCCTAAAGTGCCCTTCAGTAAACACAGACACTGTTGCCATAGCAACATATTGAGCAGTCCCCACCCCTTTTCCACGCAGAGCCCCTTCCTCAGCCCTCTGGTGGTCTGGAGCCCACACTGGGTGTCCTGGGGGTCTAATCGCACCCCTTCGGGTGGGCTCTTCGGTGAGGGTGAAGACGCGCTCCCCTAGAAGGGATGCTGCACCCAGTCATTCAGGTAAGTCTGTCTCGCTGCACTCTACAAACACAATGAACTACCCCCTACAATGTCATCCCCACGCCGACTTACATGCAAAGAAATAAAAACTCAGAGAGCTTGAGAAAGACCATTATAGCCAAAGAGTGGATTCTTTTCACAGCTACACACTCCCTACCCCAGCTTCTGTCTGCCCTGCAGCCTGAGCACCTGACACTTCAGAGGGTCCTGCTAGCCACTGCAGCAACCTTGACCTTCAGAGTCTGCAAGGGCCTTGGGCTTTTCTGTCTCTCATCCTTCCCCTCAGGGGAGCCCATAGATGGGGACTCTGTGGGATGTACCTTGATGAGGGACAAACTTTGAGGTGTCATCTACCCACTGGAGCTCCCCAAGGGCTCAGGCGGAGCTGGGAATGTCTCTGAAAGCCCTCTGTGGGTGGCCTCTCCCCGCCCTGCTCCCTGACACCCTTGCCGATTTCTCCTGGGAACATTCCGTTAACCAAGTGGCCCATCACACATTCTTGCCTCGGAGTCTGCTGCTGTAACCCAAGAAGGAAGAAAAGGAAGGAAGGGCTCATTGCGTCCCTCCTTTGTGAGGCCCATGCAGAAGACCAAGGCTGGGAGCGCGGGCAGCCAAGGGCAAAGCCTTTGACCTCGGGCACCTGACCCCTGAGGGTAGCGACAGGCCTGCCGCGGGCAGAGTGCTGGTCAGCCCTTGTCTCACTTCCTTCTCGAGAAGGGCAGAGTGACCAGATGACTTAGGATCACAAGAGAGCCCAGGAAAACCTAGGCAGTATGAGGATCAAAACCACCAAACAAACAACACTGACTTTGGAAGAAATGGATTCATAGAGAAAATAGAAAATAACTCCAAAGTAAATATCATTCCTGGTGATTCAATGAATTACTACATCCACAAGATGGGGGAGGGGGGAAGCAATCAGAGAATAAGAAAGAGGTCTTAACATTTAACCAAAAAAAATGATTGCTAAAGTAAGAAAACTTCATCACAGAAAAAAATAAAAATAAAAAGATTTATTGTAAAAAAATAAAATAAGAAAACTTCAGTACAAAATTTGGAAGATAAAGTCAAGGAATCTGCCAGAATGCAGACTCAGGAAACCAAGAGATGGGACAAACAGAGAAGTGAGGAAGAGGTTTAGCAATGCACTGTACTACCAGCAGCTCCAGAAAGAAAGCAGGTACGTTGTCAAGGAAATAACACCAGGAAAGTCCTTAAGCGGAAGAGACACACAGACCTCCCGAATGAAACATACAGATGAAAAAGACCCACATCTGGAAACACCATGGCGAAATTCCAGGACACAAGGCATAAAGATAAGATCATAAACCCTTTGCAAAAGAGAGATGGAAAAATGGATCTGCACTTACGGGGAAAGGAGGCTCAAGCTGACGTTGGCTAAGAAACACTGGACAGACTCAGACTGGCATCAAAAACTACAGGAAAACAACAATGACGAACTACAAGAACGACAGGGTACAACATGGGTGACTGTAGGCAATCCCGACACGCCGAGGAAGGTCCGCTGGCACATCCTTTGGCGTCAGCTGTTGACATGAGGGGTGTGTGTGTGCGCACAGAAAATTGCACACACAGCTTCACAACACAGCTGACACTCAGAAGCCCAGACCAAGGCTCCAGGAGAAAGTCTTTGTCACGAGAGCGCTCAGGAGGATGGAGAGTCCGGGCTCTTGCTACAAGTGACTCATTATACAACAATTCCCTTACACAGGTGCCTGGTAGCATTTTTCAAATATCCTTGTGGCTGTTCCTCGGGGCATTCAGGGTAGAATGGATTCATGCCTGGCGCTGCGTGCTTAGTGAAAGGCAGGTTTCCCCTCCTCCTCTGGGTTCAGCTACTTGGGAACAAGGACAAAGGGGGTGTATTGTCCTCTCTGGGCCATCAGGATGGAGAAGAGCCAATGTGTGAGAGGTCAGGAGGGCAAAGTGCATCTCTGGCTAGAAATGACCTGCGTAATGCACCTGCCTATCCTAACAAGGACATTCCCTTTACTGTCACTCGTGAGAGTATAATTCCTTTATTCGACGAAGTGTACTGAGGTGTCAGCACTGTTAATAGGTGCTGGATATTAAGTGGTGAACAAGCCAAAATCCATGCTCTAGGGAGATTAAATGAGAAAAAACAATACAATTATCTCAAGACTATGGGGAAAGTGTTCGATAACATTCAAAACTCATTCATTATAGAAACGCTTTGCAAACTAAAAATAGAAGAGAACTGTTTTATCATGATAAATTATACCCATCAAAAACCTTTCGCTATGAAAACACCACATAAAACAGTGGGACCTTCGTGGTCAGGGAGTCAGATGCCCTTTCTCAGCCCTTCTACCGGGCATGGGCCTCAGAGTTCTGACTGCTACAGTTAGAAAAGAAAAAGAAATAGGGAAGTAAGAGTTAAAGAAAAAGAAAAAATATTGCCCCGGTTTTCAGGAAAATGGCTACACGATCATCTAAACAAATGCTAGACAATGTATCCCAGTTAATACAGGAGCCCGGTAAAACAGTTCGATATACAATGCCGCCCGCCACAGAGAGGGAGACGCTGAAAGTGACCTGAACGTACACTGAAATGGGATGGAAGAGAAAGGTGGCATTCTCATTTACAGGAAAGACCGAGTGTTTCCAGAACGGTGCTATGACAATTGGTTATCTGTGCAGACTAAAATAAACTTAGATTTCCTGTCTCACACCATGCAATTCTAAATATATTAAAGACCAAATAGGAAGCATGTGAGTTTAAATCTTTGAAGAAAATACAGGGGAAATTTTTGTCACTTCTGAGTTAAGGAAGTGTTTCTTAAAACCAAATTGAAAAAAAATGAGATATTTGATCACATTAGTTTAAATGTATTGACATTAAAAAGCTTCATAATTAAAGTGAAAAGATAGGTCAAAGTCTGTAAGAAAATACTGCAAGTCATACAACTGGCAAAGAATTAGTATTTAAGAAATATATACATATCCATACACATAGTATATATATACACAATAAATAATTTAATATATATATACACAAAATTCAAGCTATATAAAGTATATTAGTAAAGTATTTAGGACATATAAAGTTAGTTTAAGGTGTATGTATGTGTAGTATGTATGTGTAGATATGTGCATATGTAGATACATGTATGTATAATGAAAGATGAATAAACCTAATAGAAAACAATTGACGAAACAAGTACCCCACACAGCAGAAAGTCTGAATGTCAATGAGGATGTAGAGAAATAAGAATTCTCACATGAGCGGACCTGTAATTTGGTGCAATCCTAGCCTGGAGAATAATTCGGCAACATCTGGTGCCCCCACCTGCGTTTCCCCCACCTGCGTTTCCCCCACTACCGAGATCGCTTCGCTTGTGAGCCCATGGGCACTACTGGGGTGGCTGTGGAAAGAGGCTGGCTGGTATCCACAGAACATGTCACCGTATCTACTTGGTTATTAAAATGTCCCTCTGCTGAGGTCACTGTTGGTGAGCATTTACAAGGGACAATCTCTTCGTATTTTTGGACCATTCAGAGAGGTCTATCCACATACCTCTTCCCCAGATTGGCTTGTTACCAATTATTCAATCATCTTCCCTCCAATTCTCTGACCATCCAACCAATCAATTGGCCAAAGCCCAGGAAATGGTATACAGTTAGTAAAGTTAAAATGTGAATATCCCTCAACCCAGCATTTTCACTTCTGTTACACGATCAAGGTCAATGTTTGTACGTAGGTGTGAGGACACCGCACACGACTGCTTTTTGCAGCATTGCTTCTAACAGAAAAACTGGAAGCAACCCACATGTCTGTCCTCTACAGGTTGTGTAAACAAATTATCACATATGCAAATAAGGAATACTACTCAGCAATGAAAATGGTAAGCAGGAGCTAAAGATGTGGACGTGGGAAAGTCCAAAAAGATGATGATAAGCATAAAACTCTAGTTACTGTATGACGTCATTCTATAAAGTTAAAGGAAAACATTCCAAACCATTTTTAATAATGTTATACACAATAACATAAAAACTGTATGGTAATAGCAAGTATATAAATGCGTGTAGACACATCCCCCTCATGTCTGCCTCTGGTGCCACTGGGGCTCCCCCTGCGTGCACGTCTGTGTCGATGCCCCACTTTATGAGAGCACTAGTGACATTGACTAGGGACGCACCCCACTCCAGGGTGACCGCGTCTTATCCAACATCTGCAATGACCTTATTTCCAAGTAAGGTCTTATTCTGAGGTCCTGGGGGTTAGGACTTCAGTGTATGAATTTTGGAGGCACACAATTCAACCCACAACAGAACCCTAAGGGAAAGCACCAGGAGAGTGTGGACAGTGGACACAGCTGGACAGGGACTGCCTATTTGATCCCTGCCCCTTTGAATGAATTCGACTCAGGGACACAGTGTGCAGCCAGAACAGGAAAAGACTAGTCACTCCGCCCCAGGGGTTTCCCAAATCCCTTCCACACTCTCATTCTGGGCTACCACCACGCTGTCCCATCTCACCTGGCTCTCTGTGTTTCCTGGCTGAATCCAGACCCTGGCCCTTTCCCTCCCTCTCCCACACACACCTTGCTCTGAAGGTCCTTTGGTGACACGTGTCTCTGGTTTGCTGTCATTCCCCATACAGCAGTTTGAGGTAAGAGATGCCTTTCTCCTTGACCCGAACCCCAGGACTCATGCTGGGGGCACAGGCCCCTGGCATCACTGGCAGGGGAATGCAGGGCTCCAGTTAGCTCTGACCCACCGGTCACCTTCCACAGGCTGTGTGGGCCCAACAGTGGGATTTGATGGCATGAAAAAAGACCATCCAGGTTGGGAAAGGCAGCAAGGCCTGCCCTCCAGATCTATGCTACCATGGACCCCGTGGAGTGGGGCAGCTATCACACAGCTGCTGCCTGCCTAGCTCACTAATCACAGGTTTGCTTTAAAATTTCCAGAAATACAAATCTGTACTCTTGGCATGTGCTTCCAGCATCTCCCAGCCCTCATAGTCAGGAAGGCTTCGGGTCCAGACCAAACAGCGCGCTGTCCCCTCCTATCATCCCTTAACCCCGGACGGTGGCCGCCCCCCTCCCCCATGTAGCAGTGTTCCGGGGCTGCCGTGACAATGGAAAGCACCACAGAAGGGCAGCTGAGACAATGGAAACTAATTTTCCCATGGTTTGGGAGGACGGAGCAAGAGCAAGGTGGCAGCAGAGTTGGCTCCTTCTGTGGCCTCTCCCCTGGGTTTGTGGACAGCTCTCTCCTCCCTGTGTCCTCACATGGTCTTTGTCCCTCTGTCTCCAAACATGGGCACATTCTGGGGTATGGGACTTAAAAGTGAATTTCGGGGCACACAGTCAGCCTGCAACACCTTCTTAGACTGTGAACTCAACTATGGAGACTAAATCCAGCCCACGGGCCTGGCCCAGACCAAACTCTTGGGAGAGCCTCAGTACATACTTGCTGAATTGAAATGTCATTAAGACATTGCCCACGCTTTTCCTCTGAACAAAGTGACCTACTGCTTTTATCCTTTCCTACTGAGTTTATCTTTAGCCACTTGGTCATTCTGTATCGAGAGTTCAGTATCTCGGGATGGAGATACTGAGGGATGGAATGGCGAAGCAGCAAACTAACATAGGAAAAAAAATCCAAAAATGTGTGATTTGTACTGTTTTAGGGGAAATATAACAACACACAGTTAAAATACTAAGTGATACAGAATTTTCATAGTTCATCTATGATAATTTTTTCAATTGCCCTGGCTTAGTGGATTGCCTGCCTAAGAACCAAAGGGTCACCAGTTCAATTCCCAGTCAGGGCATGTGCCTGGGTTGCAGGCCAGGTCCCTAGTAGGGGGCGCACGCGAGAGGCAATCACACATTGATGTTTCTCTCCCTCTCTTTCTCCCTCCCTTCCTCTCTCTAAAAAATAAATAAATAAAATCTTTAAAACATAATAATAATTATAACTCAGCTATAAAATGTTATAATGAGACTTGCTTTAATGAAAATAAGAGTGCAAGGTAAATTAGCTTATCTCTGGTTTGTTTAGGGCATGCTGAAGTTTGTTCTCCTAATGCGTAGGCCCTTTTCTTAAACGTGTAAATGTATGTGCTCAATAAAGCTTTGCTTCTGCTGTCCATAGAGTTTTAACTTGGATCTTGCTGGAATTGTTTCATACCCAGACGTACAACTGGTGCGGGCCCACTGAAACGCAACGCCCTACAACCGAAACAAAGGCGGTTATTAAAACTTGGCTCTGCACTATTATCTCAGCTCCTACTGCATGTGAGATCCAGCAACGCCAAGTTTTTATTGGCAGGCTGGGGCTTTGACAGAGGATAGGAAAATAAAAGAGGGAATGGAAAGTATAGAGAGAATTAGAAATAGGATTAAAAATGGAGGGAAAATGACTTGGAGGGGAGAAATGAAAGGAAGAATGGAGAAAATGGTGAGGAGAGAAGGCGGGGTGGGAGGGAAGCTGGTCGTTGAAAAGTGACAATAAAGGTGTCCAATTTTCCCCAGCATTTGGGTCTGGATCTGTCTCCATGTGACAAAAATGACTTTGCAGAACGCGCTTTGTATGAAAATCAAAGCATGTCACAGAATGCCCCACCAGAAACATTCTTTTGAGATAACAGTTTATTGGACGATAGAACCTCACTAATCCCCTCACATCTTGTAAAAAAAAAATAGCCTCAAAAGACAGCCAGCAATCTGCTATTTCTATCTGAGCTCCACGAAAAGAGCGTCTTTCAATTAGTGACAGGCATTACACCCATGCTACCGGCGGCGCGTTCACAGGCGGCGGTGATGATGGCGCAGCGTCTGTCCCTTAAAGCCAAATGAGCGGCTCTGTTGAGTTGCTGGTATCAGAAAAACAGCAAGACTGTCCAACAGATAATCCCCGAATCATGACAAGTAATAAATCTGCCTGCTGAAAATCTTCAAGGAAACTTCCTCCGGAGGAAAGGAAGGCTGCGGGAGGTAGGGCCACGTGTGCAGAGCCGCTGATATCAAAATCGCAATAGTGCTCCCAGCTCAAACTTTGTATTTTATCCTTGTTAAAATGTGAGACAGGACAAGGCCGGGAAGCCATCTCTGTCGAGCTTGAATATTTAAGGCAGAGTGGCCTATGACTGAGATGGGACAGAGCCGCCGGAAGTCAGCACGGGGCTGGGCAGTCGTGACCTTTGAAAAATAATGGAAGTCATAAGACATCAAAATGGCCTTTGAAATTTTGTCTTCAGAATGGAGCTGCTGGCCCAGAGCAGAGGAATACAAAACTCTGACCAGCTTTGTTGGTTAATGGAAATTTATAATCACACAATGTCACCTGTGGGCAGAATGGGTGCTGGTCTGCATGTGGGAAAACGGGAGATCTGTCAACCAATTGGAGGCAACTTCCTGCTGCTCACCTCTGGGGAGGTGACGGTGGGGGGTGGGGGTGCTGGCGTGTGAATACGGAACATGAACCCCCGCCCTTCTGTGATTTTTGTCTCTGGAATTTCCTGACTCAAATTTGGGGCCCGGTAGGGAAAATAGAAAGGGGCACTGTACATGTTTTGACCTTTCTGGATCTTCTCATGAATCAAATGTTTACCATAAGGTCCTACAGGCAATTCTTACATGTTTCTCCTTCTTAAGTAATTATTATTTTTTTCTAAATGTTTTTTAGACTAAGTCTACAATTCTATCCACACCAATCTGCAAGTCTTAAACTTCGAAGAAAAGAAAACTCAAACAATAACGTCTTTCCTTCAAATTGAGTCCTGTTCACCACCACCACCCACCCCTACTTCTCTCTCAAAAACATCCAAACCTTGAAGATTCTCTTTAAGTCCTCTTTTCAAGCTTTAATGTCATCAACCTCCTCATTGGGGGGTTACCTGAAGAGACACCTGCCATGTGTTTGAAATATTCTCTTTGAGCAAAATAGAACCTTCCAGAAGATGAAGTACATTCAGGTTGCTAACTGATGTTTGCAAATGCCCTGGCTGATACACTGGCTGATACCCCAGCAGACACCCCTCAAGTCTCCATGCTAATCGTTTGAAAACTGTAGAGTTAGGCTACCCTTTGTTCCAAATATTGCTAAAAGACAATGACACTAAGATCCATACAACAGTCAAAATTTTCACAGTTTTCTGTAAAAATTCAGGTCAATAAAAATTCCTTAAGTGAGTGCAGTGAGACTCTCCAAAGTTTATAAGTATTTGCAAGGCTGCAAAGCGCTGACCCTGGACCGCAGAGATATGTGGCTCGAGAGGGAGGGATTTTTGTCACTGCCAGAAAACAGAAGGAGGGAATTGCTTTTATTTTATAATGTTCATTTACTCTTTCAAGACTATCATTGGCAAGGCATAAAAACTTCCCAGAAATATTATGAGCATTTCTTGTTTTCCTCAATATTACTTATTTGAGGAAAATAATCTTGCTAATTTCTCTGAATTTGCTGATTCCTTTTCTATACAACATGAAGAGCCGTATTGAAATTAAACCAATGAACATGGATTTATGCATCCCAGCTCCCCTGCAGACAGAGGAAACACACATCTGTTCTTTTCTGTTATTCTCTCTCTCTCTCTTCTTAAATCCCCACCCAAGGATATTTTTTATTGATTCTAGAGAGAGAGAAACATCAAGTGAGAGAAAAACATCCATCAGTTATCTCTCATACATGCCCCGACCAGGGATCAAACCCGCAACCTAGGTATGTGCTGTGACTGGGAATTGAATCCACAACTTTTCAGTGTACCAGGATGATACTCTGACCAACTGAGCCACACCAGCAAGGGATTCTGTTATTCTCTTTTAAGGCCCAAGACAGTGGGATAAGATTCTTCATGTCTGAACGTATATGTCAGAGATCCAGAGATTACATTGGTCAGTCCTGGGAAATGGCCACAGGGCCACCCGTCCTGGGAACAGAGAGAAAAGACATCTGCACCAGGTGGCCTCTGGGCACTGCCTAGAAGGAATCCCCGTGTACCTTTCATCCTGTGGCTCTCAGAAGCTGTCCTGCGTGGGTTTGGAGTGATGACCCTGTATCAGTGAGGGCACGGCAGGGCTGCTTTGGTGGGAGAGTTGGTGAGGCTGAGAGTCCCTGTGCCCAGCTGAGCCATGCGGGGTTGGGGCTCCCTCGGAAGTCACAGCACATGGAGGGCCTCTTGTCCCGCGTTCTGGTCAAGGAAGAGGAAATGAGGAAGCCCTTGAGTTACCTGCCGCCACCCTGGTCCTCCGCTTCGGCTCAGCACCTGCCCAGATGTAGGGTTTTTCCTGGGCCGAGCATGCAGGCCAAAGCCCCCCTGAAGTTAGGTCAGGGGAGCCAGAGGGGGTGGCCATCCGAGAGGGACAGCACCAGCAGGGTTTCCTGTGACCTCAGCCTCTGCTGAGGCTGAACTAAAGCAGACCAGCCTTGCATTAAGAACTAGATAGAACTTCCCGGTTGAAAAGGTGAAAAGACATTAAATGTGACTATGGAATATCTTTCTTTGGAGATTTGAAAAAAAAAATTTAGTTTAATCGTGGGAATAGTGTGAATTATAATCCTGCCCAAAATACTGAAAGTGCCTTTAAAATCTCTCCCGCTATATTATTTCTACCCTCTGTTCCCCACCCAGGAACGTGTGAGATCAGACCTGAGGGTGGCTGCCCGGGCTCTGTCACCAAGGCTGAGGATGAGGCACCTCGGTTTTCCATGAAGCAATGAATTTCCACCATTTTGAAATTAAGATGATTTTCATTTGCTATGAATTAAGCCACATGGACTGTTAATAACAGAACATCCACAGGCTTGGAGCATTCTAAAGAGAAGACGGGGGGAGATGAGGTTGGGGAGGGCTTGCGTGCACCTAAATACACATGAAATATGTATGGGATCTATAAAAGCTTCACAGATCACACCAAGAATACCTTATGTGTTTTACCAAGCTTTAACATTTTCAAAGCACTTCCTTATGCGCTTTGAAAATTCTTTCATAAGTTACACATTTTGATGAGCATATCCTAAATCTGTAATATGGGGCCAGGGGACACAGGTATCTGAGGTCTCAGGTCATAAGCACTAGCTAAAGGAGTCTCTTGAAAGAACCATCAGACCAGAGACATCTCCTCCTTCTGCTTCTCCCACAATCCATTGCAGCCTTGCACTGTCCCTGGAAGGGCTGAGGTCCGCTCTCTGAGAAGGGCCGCGGAGGCTAGGATGGCATTCGGGGCAAGGCAGGCAGGGCAGGCTGGAAGGGGCTGCTGACCTCAGAAGAGGCACGAGGTGCCGCGTCAAACTTTCCAGAAAGGTGCAGGCCTGGCCCTGTCCCTTCAAGGACTGACATGAATAGCACTTATTGGAAACTGGCCGATTGTGCAAAAATATGCTTTGGGCAAACCAGGCCAGCCAGTGTCACCTTCCACCCCCCTCCCGATTCACCTCGCCCACCTCCACAGGCTCGCTCACGGATACACACACGTGCACACACTTTCAGGCCATGTGTCCTCCCAGAGACTCACCTGGCGGGACAGCTGGCTCGCTCTCAGGAGGGCGAGTCAGAATAGCGCGGAGCAGATGCTAGCCACGGGAAAATGCTGAAGGAGGAACACGGAAGGACATGCTGAGCCGGAGAGGGGGAGGAAGGTGCTTCAGAAACTGCAGCAGCCGTCACGGAATGACACCTGATCCGGGACACACACCAGCTTTCAGCCGGAGATCACAGAGGGCTTTACCAGCACCACTGACAGGCTGTCACTTCCATCTCGGCTGTGGGAAGGCATTAAGGGAAAAGAACTGGATGCCCTTGACCAAGGGCCGTGAGTCATCCTGTTGGGAAAAGGGCCCCGAGTCCTTGCTCTGAGCTCTCTGCATTAGACTGGGTCCCAATCCTGGGGGTCCAGGCTGCATATCCCCCCGCCCTGGATGCCCCCAGAGAACCCCTCCCTCCATTAGAAATGAACCACAAGCCACAGGAGGGGGGTCTGCTGGTCAAGGACTTCCTCCTCAGCCCTGCTGAAGATTTCTAACAGTTTATGTGAACACAAAGCCAACTGGTTTTTTAAATTTGCATCTACCAAAAGCTGGGGAAGAGGGCTCATTTCTTGGATAACAGAATTGTATTGAAAACTTTTCAAAAGCTTCAGGGAGGGACCCAAACGCTAATACGATAACATTGAAAAGGAATCATAGACGTCCTAGACTTGGATTCTGAATGTCCACCGCACCGGTCGGGACACAGGGAACCGATAAAGCGATCTCTGCAGAAAGGACTTGGAGTGCTGAGTTGACTCCCAAGTTCGTAGGAAAACTTCCAAAAAATGCTAATGTGACTGAAGTCACATTCACGACTATATGTCATAGAAAATGCTGGTGGCGTTAGAGGTCATCTGAGCCACCCTCTTCATTACGTGAGGGGACTGAAGTCTTTAGAGGTTACCTGGAGGAATAGATAGAATGGGTATGATATTTCGATATCTCCAGCATTAGGTGCTGGTGATCTCGGTACCCACCTGGATCCACAGGAAGTTGCTGCCTGGGGGAACTGACTTTGAGAAGGATTCCGAATCCTCATCCAAGCTCAGCAGAAAGGAGGACCGCGACAGTGGAGTGGTCTTGCCACGGTCCGGAGAGGGAGCCCGGGTACTGGTGAGGGCATGTGGTGCCCAGCCCCCCACCGCGTGGCGCTTGCCTCTCCAGGTGCGCTGCATGAACTCCCGCTGCAGACACCTCTGCCTCAGCAGCTCCTCCTGGTCCACACCTGGGGCGGGCTGCGAGTCTTACAGTGAATCCCTCTGCGGATGAGAGCCGACTGGCAAGCATCTCTAACTTCAGCCCCCGTGGAGGGGAATGGCCTGAGGTGTGCTCTGTCACCCAGAGGTAGCCAGCAGGGTCCAGTCCCAGTGGCCCACACAACAACCTGCTCAGCAGGGCACCCTTGGCTGAATTACTTTATTTCTCACCTTCCCACCCCTACAGGTGCTTCCTGGAATCACCTCCCAAATAAACTCGCATTCAAATCCTTATCTCAGGATCCGCTGCTGGGGAAGCTGACCTTCTGGGAGTTTGCCATCCTGCCAGAACAAAGGAAATGATACCCTGCCCCCGCGCTGTGACCCAGGCAAGCACTTGAGTGCCAGAGCACTGACAGGCCAGGAGGAACCTGGGGGCAGAGACCGGGCTGGGGAGGGGCCTGTGGTTCTCAGCCAAGAAGGAAGAGCTCAGGTGGAAAAGGGTGTTGGATCTGAAAACTAGAGAGAGCAGGTTCCCCACAATCTAGAAGTAGTTTAGCACAGAGGTTATAAACCCTGGCTTTGCTTTCGCAATCCTTGGTACACCGATCAGAGCTGCCACCTACTAGAGGTGTGAACTTGGATAAGTTTTATTATTGTTATTTAGCTTCTCTAAAGCTGTATCTATAATGTAAGAACTGTGATAATGTCTACCTCTTAGTGTGGCTTTGGGAACTAAATGTGATAAAGCCCAACCCACAGTAAGTACAACATAAACAGGTCGTGTAAGAAAAATCAAACCCCTGTGCTGGCTCCTGAAGGCAAAGCTGGAGCCAGAGTTAGGGCAGCAAATACCCAGAGCACACCCATGTGAGAACGCACGGAAAGTTGCAAATGGTGAACAGTCGGAAAAGCAAGTGGAAGAAGGTCATTCAAGATGAGTTTGGAAGGATAGTTTGGTTGTAGACCATGGTCCTCCTTGAATAAAAACTTCATTCTTTGGGCAATATAGCAAATTGTTGAAAGTATGTGAGCCTGATCTGACTGACCATTGGGTTTAGGAAAACAACTTTAACCATGAATTTAAATTATGAGACATTAGAGCCAGAGAAACCAATTACAAAACTATAGCAATAGTTCAAGTCAGTATGACGAGAATCTGAAACAGACCGTGGAGAGATATAAAAACTCACAATGCCCAAAGTAGTACGACTCGCCGGACTGGATGCGGGATGAGGGAGAAAGAGGAGCAGAAGGTAGTTGTCAGCATTTCAGGCAGCGCTTCTTGGAAGATGGAAATGCCAGGGACTGAGGTAAAGAACAGCTGATGGTAGGCACATTTTTAGAAGAAAAAAAATAAAGTTGCTTTCAGACAAGTTGACTTTGAGATACCTGTAATGTACTGATAGAAATGTCCAGCAGAATCTGAAGCTCAGAAGGAAGGGCAAAAACCAGGGAATTATTTGAGGATGCTGACCCTTTGGGGAACAATCACTATAAAGATGTGAAATTTGTTGGAGCAGATGAAATCACCCAAGAGAAAGAAGATCGGAGGACAGGGCCTTGGAGCATCCACCTTTTCAGCACAAGAAAGAACAATCACACAGAAAGACCGATGTAGGGAAGCCCATTGGGGAATAAGTGTCCTAAAACCCAAGAGAGAGGGAGCTGCAACAAGGAAGAGTCTCATTTCAACACTGGACAATGCTACCAAAACGCAGAGCAGAGTGCGGGCAGAGAAAACGCTGTTGGAGCTGGCAGATCACCAGCAAGGAGAGTGTTAACGAAGAGGTGGGAACAGGAGCCCCGCCACAGGGCCACAGTGCGAGCCATGTGAGAGTGCAATGATGCGGGAAAGCGCTGTGGTGCCAAGTCCTCGTAAACCATCACAGACGTTTCCGTGGTCGCGTTTCACAGTTCTCTCGTCGCTGTGCAGGCGCCAATGAATCTTTTCATCCCCCCGCACACGCCTATGACCGTTTGTAACCGGCGTATGAAATACGCCCATGATGACAGTTCCGTTCTGCTTTTCATCGTGGTTCAAAACCAAAGCCCAAATGTTTTCCCAACAACATCATTTGGATGACACGGAGAATCACATGCCCGTCCCAGGAAATGTCCGGGGAGTGAAAGCTTTCATTATGCGTGCCACGAAAAAGGCTTTTCCTGATTTGGGAAGTCTTTCAGTAGTTCAAGAAAAGCCTTTACTTCCTCTGCAGGAGAGAGGGGCCCTGGGGGAGGGGGGGAGCGTCACCGCGGTGGAGAGAGCCGTATTCTCTTGGTGGCACCACAAAGTGAGAAACGAGAACCAGAAGGGCTGAGAGAGGCTGTGCATCTTCTTGGTGGCTCTGACTTCACATTTGCCATAACTATCATACATGAATAGATAATTTAACAACCAAGAGGTTTAGCAGGAGAGAGAAAGGGAGATGGGGGTGGGCTGGGGTGGGGTGGGGTGGGGTGAGTGCAAGTGCATGACTGAGGGTAGCCCCCATCCGCCCCAACTGAGTCACTTTCAGTTGACCACGAGGCTGTTCCAGCCTGGCCCCCAAGGGCACTTGCTTTAGGTCAACCCTCACGCTGGCCTGCCGCCTTCGGAATCTACCCTGGGCCTCTAGCACAGCTAGAAATCTGCGGGCGGGAGCCAGGCCCGATGCCTCCCACTGCCTGCCCCACGGCCTACTGCTTGCCAAAGAGACGCAGATGTGACAGGTATGCTGGAACCTCACCGTGACTCCATGCACTAGCTGAGAAGCCTCCCCGCCACAGAGACATTGCTGTGGCACATCTGTCTGTCACGTAACAGGACTCGGGACTTTCCTAGCAGAGAATACCCAGATGCTTTTACCAAGTTCCCTCACAGTGAAGCATCTCCCTGGTGATGCCCTCTCCTCAGGCCTGGAAGAGGCCATTTCCTCGCCTGCCCTGAAGCGTCAAAGCCCCACCTAGAAAGACAGCACTCTATGCAAGCCCTCCACGTTCCCGATTTCCCCTGGGTGAATAATACATCAGACGTGGCTTTCTGTGCCTTACGCAAGACATGCAGTGGCACAAAGGGCCGTTTCCATTTTCTTGTTCCGTCATAGGTGGTAACACGTCATTTGCCTCCCTCTGGCCTCGCGATTACTTCCTTACTATCTCCTGTGTTTGCTGGGAGTGCATTGCTTTATTGCCACCTTCATTGTTCTCAAACATCCCCTGACACCTCCACGAGCGCCTTTGCCCCCATCTCTCCAGCCCTGCTCGTGTTCCTCTGCCAGCGACTTCTCACTCATCCCACTTGCTGCGAACAGAGCTCTCTGGGCTGACATGGAGCGCCAGACACTTCCGTCTCCACGAAGAAAGACTGTGGCTGCATCGTTTATTTACTGAAGACGCCCAGGGAAGCAGGGTAGTCTTTGTGCCCAGCTCCCCTGCCCTGTGGTTGTTCCAGATGTGCGGGGTTGGGGGGCCTGGGGCCCCACTGATCAAGGAGACGATGCCCAGAGAGCCCCGTCTCAGCCTGGCCTCGATGTATGTAAACGAAGAGAGAGCTTTAGAAGTGATTTCACCCTGGAGCTCTGGAGTGATCAGGAACTGCCTCTTTTCTTTCTCCTCTAGACAGGAAATGCAAATAAATGAGTGTGTGTTGGAGGGAGAGGGAGGTAAGAGAGAGGATTTCAGGAAACCAGGTCACTGAAGTTGGGTGGAGGTGAGAGAGAATGGCCAGTCAAGGGGACAGGCACTGAGGGGCTCTGCTGGGACATGCTGTGTCAGCGTACAGACTTGCAAAGAGTAGTAAGTCAGTCCTAGAGATCTAGTGACAGAATACAGACAACGACAGTATATTATAATCTTCAAACATGCTAAGAGAGTAGCACCTAATGGTTCCAGCCACTGAAAGGGTCCTTATGTCACATGACAGAAGTGCTAATGATCCCTACGATAGCCATCACATTACACCATATAAATCTATCCAGTTAACATGCACACCTTAAATTTACAGTGTTGTCTGTCCAATACACTTCCATTAAAAAAGTGTTGAAATGCACCTGTGGGAAGGAGACCAAAAGCTGAGGGTAGCCTTCATGGGTCTGAGATCCAAATTCCTACCTGGCTTAGGGGTTACAGTTGTGAAATGGGCGGTGCACCGATGCGCAAGGCCTGGTCTGTCCAGTGGTCGACCCTGCACTTGGGGAGGACGCAGTAGAAAACCCTTGGATGTCTGTGGGTATTTACCCTTCAGCTATACTGGCTGAGTGGACAAAATGCAAGTTCTCTAAAGTACTTTCTACTTCCACCTTTCCTGTTCTCCGGCATGTCTGAGACCACCATGGAAGCTGGGGGAAGAGGGGGGACAAAGCCACCAATTGGAAACACTTTTTTTATACACTAACCCCCACCACGGCCAAGCACCTCTCAGCAGGTGCCCTCTTTGGGAAGGCACAGTGGTCCTGTTTGGGTTCCTTTCCCCCTCAGATCGATTCCCTTCACTCCCCACCCTTCCTATACCCGTCCCCTCATTTTTAGATGGCTGTATATGTCGCCTTATTTTTTAGAAGTTCTTTCATACACATTGACTTCTTTGAGCTCCTCCACAGTCCGGAAAGGCAGGTTTTTTGATTATCAACTTCATCTGACAGACATTCAAGGATCGAGGAGACAAGTGGTCAGCCAAGAGTCATACAGCTGGCAAGTGGAAATGACTTCAGTCCAGACCTTTGGTCCTTGAACCCTGGATCTGCAGGACCCCACATTCTTTATCTGGGGACAAAACAGCGTGAGCACAGGCCAAGAGCGCTGTCGGTGGAGATCACTGGAATGCGCCTGCCGAGCCAACACTTTGACCAGCGGGAACTGCACCACTGTGACCTGCCTGGTGCGGTTACCGTGGACATGTTCACAACCAGGAGGAGGAACACCACGCGATCCATCAGGCCGCTTGGTACTCGGTGGGGAATGCCCCCCGCAGGGGCAGGGCCGGTTGTCATCCCCCGTTCTCTCCCTGATGTGAGGGCGCCACCGTTTCTGACCTTTTGTGCTGGTGTCCCCGCTCCCGGGAGCTCCTCCTGGGCACGTAATTCAAAGGGAAGCGAAGGCTGAACGCACCAAAGTGTCACAGCGGCTTTATCCACAACAGCAAAACGCTGGGCAGATTTAACGCCCAATTACAGAGGAACATCGACCTTACGGTAGGTCAGTTTGGTAGAGTAAATATTATGCAGCAATAAATGCAATGACCATAATGATTACGTTGCAAAATGGAAAATCACACAACATTAAACATAAATAGCAGAACGGAAAACGTGCCGACTACCGCAGACGTTGTTCTGTGGTCAAGGACTGGGAGAATTCAGGTGGCGGGTTCTATGAATCTTGTCATAAAGTTTCTTTTACACGTTGTTCTTCCAAACAAAACACAAAATGATAAATAAAGATTGATTGGTCAACATTAGCTGAACTGCTGCTGTGGGTCTGTGTGCGTGTCTGTCAGTATGTACGTGTGTCTCTGTGTCTCTGTGTGCATGTATGTGTCTCTCTGTGTCTGTGTGTGCGCATGTGTGTGCATCTATGGTCTAATGATTTATCATTTTCATGACTTGCCAGATGACTTTCACTAAGATTTTTAACCTCCGTGCTCATAAATTCATCCATCTACAGGAAGAACAATTTTTATAGGAGGATGCCCATAAATGTTTCTTGAGTGAACGAATAAAGAGACCATGGGGAGGGACCATGTCTGTTGATGGATGGGAGCTTTGTGTCAAACAGACACTTTTCAAATTCTTGAAAAAAGGGTGGTAATGTCAAGAATGACAAGGGAGGTAAAGCTACTTTCCCATCGCCCTTCACACTGCTGCCTGTCATAACCCGTCCACAGTGTGAAAAGGTGTGCGGCGTGTACATTTAAAAGCATGCTTAATTGAATAAATGGCAGATGGCGTACGTAGCTCCTAAGGGACAATGAGAGACAGATATGACTCCATTTCCCCACTCCCCACTCTGCCCACACAGCCAACCCTGGGGTCTCTTTGTTCTGGTGTCCAAAGGAAGGAGACTTCCTCAGACACCCACACCAGGACAGGAACTGGGACCCCAGAGAGGGCTGAATTTTTGGTACTAAACCACAGGACACAGTCATTTAAGAAATGTCTTTGAAACAATAATAGTTACAATGACCATGGTAATTAGTTTCCTTCAAATCATTTGATCATCACACGTCATAGCTGTCCAGGACCCTGTGAGCCCAGCGCCATGCTGGGCGCATCGTGGGTGCTGAATAGGGTTCGAGTCCCTCCTGGGACTGGGGAGACCTGGGCCTCTGCCCCGCACTGCTCCCGGCCTCCACGATTATGGCTTTTGCTTAAAGAAGTTAATTTATGTTATTTTCTGAATAAGTAAATAGAAGTACCTTGATATCAAATTTTTAAAAGAGGAAGCATGTACAGAAAAAGTGAGTCTCCCAGCTGTCCCCTTTCCCTTGGCCACCCGGGTCCCTTCCCAGTCCTATCTCTGCAGGCACAGGCCCATGTGCAGAGCAAGACGGCTTTAGCAACTTCAAATCATCCCACAGTGTAAAGTGTCCTAACAGTCTGCTGTTGGTGAACATTTAAGTTGGTTTCCATTCTGTTCTTGCAAATGATGGTACTATTAAAGAATAAACTGAGGCATACTGAACATTTTAAGAGTTTATTTGAGCAAAAACCAGTTTAAATGGGGCAGCACCCAGCTGGAAGTGGTTGGGAGCAGCCCACTGACGGGAGCTGGGGAGAGACTTTCATTGAGAAAAGGCAGAGAGCAAGGAAGTGATTGGTTGGCTGCGGTTCTAAGCCCGGTTGAATGTGATTGGTTGTCCTCAGGTTTCGATTTCATATCCTTGAAGACACTTGTAGGTTCACGCTTAGCTTTGCTCACGTCAGCCTCCCCAACAATAGCGCCACCTCAGCCTAAGGGCCTCCTTGTTTAGTTAACGGAACAAGGCGCACCAACAATTCTGCGCATGCGTGAGTGCATCCGTAGTTCACGCACCTACAGGAGGAACTGCCGGAGGGGTGAAGCCGAGAAAGGTCATGGGGCATATCGAGACACCTGCGACTCAGCTGGGGTCAGGTACTATTTATAAACTAATTCACAGAGATTTGACAATTAATGATGACTTCCTATCAGAACATCTAATGTCTTATTTAGTAAACTCCTCGTGTCCTTTCTCTTAAAATGTTTTTCAACTAAGACTTAAAAATTTAAATTTAATTTTATTTCTAGCTGTTTGCTCTTTATTTCTGTTATTTAAAATAGTCTTTTCTTATATTTTATCTTCTGGTTATTTTTTGTGTATATAAAACCTGTTGATTTTCATCACTAATTGTGTTAACTGTACAAAAACATTCTATTAATTCTCTCAGGTTTTCTAGCCTACAGTTACATCACCTGTAAATATTAATGTATCTCCTCCTTCCCAAATTGTAACCTTCATTTATTTTTCTTGCCTGAGTTAGCCAGTATCTCTAGTAGAATATTTCCAGTGGTGGTAGTGGGCACTTTTGGCTTGGCTTTTTCCCACATAACTGGTAATATTATTTTCAATTTCCTCAATCAAGGGGTCTGGAAGAGAAAACTACATTATTTTCTGATTGGTTGATACCTGAAAATAAACACATACTCCATTGTAAAGAATTGCTTTATTAGAGTTGTTTTGTGCGACATAAGTTACTGTACAATTAAACAAAAAGCTGAGATGAATAAACCTGACAAGTGTTTTCTGTTATACTCCAGAAGACAAAAAAAAAAAAAAAAGTTAAAGGTGCACATGATGTGGGCATCAGTTTTAATTTCATGTAGGAAAAAGTCAACTGCATGAAAGAATAAATTATATGACAAAATCCAAAGATTAGGAAAGGTGAGGATGTTCAAAACAGAAGCATTAAATTGCCTGTCCGAGACCCCGCATGGCCCAAAGAGCACAGGGCTGCTTTCTCACGTGCTTTCTGACCACCGCCAGGTGGATGGGGATTTTCAGAGAACTCTTCCCAGGGTCAGGCAGCAGCGGTTGTTGCTGGCATGGCTTTGCAGCTGCTGTGGAAGGAATGGCTGGAGAGGACGGTGGCGGTGGGTAGGTGTGTAGAAGTCTGTCTCAGCCTAGACCTCGTGGCCGCAGAACAGCGGGGCCCACCTGGGGGTGGGAAGCCAAGATTCCCCGGACTCAGTTTCTCCGACTCTCAAGGCAGGGTCCCGAGGTGACCAGGTGTTCTTACATGAACAAATAAGTTCCATGGCTCGAGGTCCCAAAAAGACACTGAAGGGACCTAACTTATGAAGAGCACCAGCTGAGAGCATCCGCCTGTCTCTGCTACTCTTACTCGACCGCTGACCAGCTCTGCGTCTTGGAGAAAGGCCATCGGTCTCCCAAGGCTCAGGGCTATCATCTCCAGTCCTGCCTCCTAAGGCTGACATGAGAATTAAAGGGGATACTGATTATAAAGGGCTCAGGACAACCCCAGAGCACACCCATTAGCCCCGACATGTTCCCACGGGCAGGGAGACCAGGCCGGCTGCAGAGGAAGGAAAGTTTCCCATCTTATGTACCTGTTCAGTGTGGGGAAAGATCATTTTAGTCTTTTTTTAAAAAAGACTTCACTCATTTTTAGAGAGAGGGGAAGAGAGGAAGATAGGAGAGGGAGAGAAACATGGATGTGGGAGAGAAACATCCCGTGGTTACCTCTTGCACACCCCCAGTTGGGGCCTCTCCAAGCATGTGCCCTATCCGGGAATTGAACCAGCAACCTTTCGGTTTGGGGGCAATGCCCAACTCACTGAGCCACACCAGTTTCAAGAAGTTCGCAGGAACTGGGATTGTTGCGGATTGGGGACACGCCCCAACTCAGGTTGCTGCAAGGTAACTGGGCAGCCGTTGAAACGCCAGCACCTCACCTGGTACACAGTGGAACACACTGTTTATTCTCACACCACGTCGTCACAGGGAGATCAGACTCCAAGTCATCATTTTCAATCTGCACTTTCGCTTGTAGTCTTGGCTGTCTCCACAAAAGCTTAAAATTTTATTTCTTGTCTTATTGATTTTAAATTCAAGCACTCATTTCTGTTTATGCTTTCCTGGCAAAAACTCCCCTGTATCATGGATCGGGATACCCAGTCCTGGGTCTTCCAGGGCCACAATGGCCAAAGAGAGGGGGCTTGTCCAGGGAAGGATGTGTGGCCACAGGAAGCTCCCTGGCCTTTTGCTGGCTTCCTGGCTCCCGTGAGACCAGCAGAGACTGCGGAGAAGTTGCAGCAACTGGTGGGAGCAGCATTCACCTGCCTAGCAAAACTGTTGCTCAGGCACCTCAGTGGGAAAGAACATACTGCCCACTGCAGGGGCAGGAGAGCCCTTATTTGGGGCCTGCTCTGAACAGCCATTAGCCTATAGAGCGCTCCAACACATCGCAGCCTCACGGAAAACCCACGATGGTTTTGAGTGATGCAAAACACCTGAGTTAGTGACTTGAAAGATGTCTTATGTCTGGGGGCTTTTTAAAATGACACGTGGCAAAGGAAGGACTCATATTAGCACTACAGTCAGTCCCAACTCTCCCAAGTTCTGGTTCCTGGAATTAATTCAAGGGTTCAAGGATTCTGAGTGTCATGTGACTAGTAACTGGTAATTTTTATTTTATTTTTTTTAAGATTTTATTTATTTATTTTTAGAGAGGAGTGGGAAGGGTAAAAGAGAGAGAGAGAGAAACATCAACATGTGAGAGAAACACTGATCGCATACCCCCAACTGGGGACTGGCCCGCAACCCAGGCATGTGCCCTGACTGGGAATCGAACCAGTGACCTCCTGTTTCTCAGGCCAGCACTCAACCACTGAGCCACACCAGCCCGGGCGTAACTGGTAATTTTTAGATACCATTATAAATAATTCAGGAATCACTGGAAAACCAAGAACTCCTGGAACAAATTAATTTTACTTATTATTAAAATATGTAAAATATTTTCAAAAATGCCCAAGAAAAGACTGTGGGAAACACAACCAGGGAATTCAGAGACTGCTGTGCTTCGTTCCCTGGAGGCCGGCCAGGCGCTGGCGTCCACAGGGCCGCTCCTGACTGCGGACAGAGTGGTGCGCTGTGCAGGAGGCTGGCAAAGCGCCAGCTGCCTTCTGGAAACAAGAGCGTGACAGCAGGAGGTGACAAAAGCTGCCTCGTGTCCACGCGTCCTCGTGAAGGCAGGAGCGTCACAAAGCTCGTAAGCAGAAGAACGGAAGAGTTCGAGAGACAAAGACTCAATGGTCTCCGTGACGCGGCAGGTACAGAACGTCACTGCTCTGCCGGAGTCCGAGTTTGGTCTCGAAGACACGCACACATGAGGTACATCAGCACTTGGCCATGCCCCCTGCAGAGAGGGTTGCACAACACCAGTTCGGTGGGCTTTTAGGGTTAAAACGAAAAAAATTCTATGATCCATCAAACTCTGGAAGTACGGGGTCAAACTCAAGGGGTCTCTTTCCGAAGCCTTCCCACAGACCACTGCGCGCATGTGCTCTGTGGCTCTTCAGGCGGAAATTATGGCCCGGGGTGTTTCCCAAATGTCCTCAACCAGCGAGGACCCCGTGTTCGCAGAGCGTCCCTGGGAGGCCACCTTCCCTGTGCACTGCGGGGGGTGCAGCGGAACCCAACTCAGCCTGTCTCACAGCTGCTTCAGGAGGGAGGGGCTCTAATGCCCCCCAACCGAGGACTGCACAGTCTTACTGAGCACTGCACCGCCTTAGTGAGTACTATGCTGCCTCACTATTACACTGTCCTAGTGAGTGCTGCACGGTCTCCGTGAGTACTGTGCTGTTCTACTGAGGACTACCCTGTCTTTGTGAGTACTGCACTGCCTTACTGAGTACTGTGCTGCCCTACTAAGCGCTGTGTTGTCTTAGCACTGCACTGCCTAGCCAAGCGCGGTCCTGTCTTACTGAGCGCTGCACTGCACCGAAGGTTCCACACAAATGGCCACCTGAAGTGAAATGGGCTCAGGAGAGGCTCAAAAGTTCACACGCGTTGCCCGGCCCTCTCCGCTCACTGCTCCCTTCCTGTGCTCACCGTGGGAGGGTTTTAGAACGCCCCGACCACCCGCCGGGAGACAGGCTTTGTGGCACAGAAAACGGAAACGCCGCACACCCCGACAGCCAGGCTGTTACCTGAAAGGTATCTCATGGGCGTTTCAATGTGAATTTGAGATTGCAGTGAACACAGGGGCCTGTTACCGCCAGTTGCGGGGGTTACTTAGCACCGTACATAATGCACCTGGAGGACAGTGGCACAGGTAGGGTGGGAGCTACATTTATGTTTGGTTTCCTTTTTACAGGTTATTAAATCAGGAGATATTTTAATTGCCATGGAAAGCAAGATTGTACAGGAAAAGAGACGCTTTTCCAGGAGAATTCACCCCAACTTCTGTCTAAAGGGGGCTAAGGTGAAAATATTCTCAAATCCTGTCCAGATGCTCCCATTATCGACATGGTAAAGGTGCCCCTGAGTGATACGTAGAAGCAAATGGACCAGCAGTCCCCACCACCCCGCACAGTCCCCCTGTGGGCCCCATCTCAGCCCCAGGAGAGCGGGCCTGGGCCACCGTTGTTCTGGGAGACCTCGAGGCCCCGTGTCTCCGTCACTGACCCTGCACAGGGGTGAGGCGGGGAGGCAAGAGCAGCCCCTGAGAACTCGTAGGGGGGACGTGGTCACTCACCCTCCTTCCCCTGGCCAGCACACCTCAGGCCTCTGCGTCCCGGATACCAGCTGTCGCACAGGAAGCCACAGCTTCTCTCTCTCCCACCTCCTTCGCTGGCTGGAGCTGCAGGATCATGGCCTGCAGAGTCTCCTTCACCATCTGCAGCTCCCTCCTGAGACACTGTGCGTCCTTGTTAAGGGCCATGCAGAAGGTGACGGTGGCCCGCAACAGCCCCCGGGGGGACCTCAGCGGGGCGTGAATGCTGGCTGGAAGCAAAAGGGCACTGCCATCAAATTGCAGCTTCAGGATCTTCCCAATCGTAGGAATTAAATATTAATATGCATTTTACACTTCCTTGAAGAGTTATTGCAATTTCTACAAGGCCTGCGGTTATATCTCAAGTGAGGTTTCAAAAAGGAAATGGAAGAGTCAGCTCTTAGACTGAGACAGGGGGCCACCTGGGATGCTCCATGACATATGGTCCGTGTGACAGTGACTCCTGCAGAGCCCCTAGCTGGGGCGGGGCCACCGTCGCAGCCACGTGCTCTGGCAGCACAAAGGCCAGGAGGCTGGGGACCAGAGCCTCCCCGAGAAATCCGGGATTTGGGGTCCCCGCAGGTCCAGGCTCCAAGTTGTGAGTCATGGTCCCTGTGGGCCATCAGCCAGCCTCATGGCCTGTGTGAATCCCTTCGAAACTCAGTCTTCTCACGAAACAATGACTTTTAAACCCCTGTAGCTTCTAATCGGCTGCCACGTGTTATTAAACTCTCAGGTACTTGTAAAATAGCCCTTCGGGGACTCGAGATTTGACGTAGTGTAGGGAGCTTGCCGCTTCTGGGTCAGCTTGTTTTCCTTAAATTGTCGGGTTGTCAGTTTCCTAACCCGTGGAGCTGCTGCTGGGGCAGAGAAAACAGAGGGGACTTAGCAAAGGGCTATGTGGAATAAATAGGCTGTTCCTCTCTGAAGAAGTGGGCTGTCTGCCGGGTGTTTGAGCTGGAGCAGTTACCCAGTGGCGGTTTTTCTGTCTGTCCCTCAGCACCCTCTGCTCTTTCCTGTTGTACCTGTCGTCGGAACAACGCTGATGCAGACACAGGACGAGAGGGGGGTTGAGTTCTGTTCATTTAACAAGCAAACTCACCAAACTTCATCCCACAGGAAAAAAAGGGAAACAGAGAGCTCTCTTGCTACCATTTGAACACCACTCAGTCATCACACAGGGTCAGACCACTTAAATATTACTGGTTCAAATACGGAGAAAACACAAAGCTTTGGGGAACGGAGTCTGCAGAGACCCCACCTCTCACAGTCTATGCTGCAATGTTCTTTTATTTAAGGACAATGTCAGTGCAATGTCAAGAGAAAAAGACAACTTTAGGTTAGGACATACAAACATTTCTCTTTAAGAAAAAAAAGAAAGAAAGAAAGAAAGAAACACCAGAGGACCCTGGGAATTATGCAAATGACCCTTTCTTAAGCAAAAATGCTGAACCACCCTGAAAAGCTTTTGGCAGCTTTTCATCCTCCTGGAGCTTCACCAGACTTCCTCATTTGTGTAATTTACATACATTTACTACATGGCTCACTCCTTGCACCTGAACTTGAGGGGAATGAGGGTAGTGTGAAAGGGGCACAAGGAAAAAAGAATCTGACATTTCTTAACGGCTTCGTTTTCTTCCATTTCTTGGGACAGCACTGCTGCTATTGAGTGAAAACACTGAGAACTTTGCAACAAGCAAAAGTATAAGTGATCCCAGACTGAACACCAAGCTGCCATCTAATCACAAAGTTATGCTGCATTTATAAAGAGCACACACAGAGCTACAGCAGTTTATGAATCCCGACAAACACCTCAGAGTTAATGACCATTGACATGCGCCCTGGGACAACACGCCCCATCTGTAACATGCTGAATGATGACAAAGGTTTTGTGAGAGAGAAACTGGAACCCAAATGCGATGCTACTTAAAGAACTCGTCAAACTCAGCACGGGAAGAACACACGGCAAGGGGTTTTAAAGCAAGAGGCCACAAAACAAGAAGACTAAGCCATGTAACTAAAACGTCACCGCCCCGCACACAAGACCCCACTGGCCCGCCCACAGGAACCCGAAGGCAAAGGTGCCAAGGTGTGACCACCTGCTCTGCGAAGCTGGCCATCGCTTACCACTTTGATCGTCTCACTGGTAAAAATGCAGAGTCTTGTACCTTCGTCAAAGAAATACTTTTCTCTTGTGAGCATGGTAAGAGATTGAAGGTTAGTTTACTAATATAGCAGATCAGCAAATGCCTTCAGCTCTCACGAGGGCTAGGCATCAGAACTCCTGGGAGCCTCCTTTAGAGAGCCCGTGGGGTAATAATCATCAAAACAAGTAAAAGAACCTGCCTGCCTGTCTTTCCAAAACATCTTGAATATACTGAAATGGAAGAGAAAACAGGATAAAATGTGAAATGGATCGGGGGTGGGGGGCATTGCAGAACAATTTGTAGGAACGGACCCTAATTTTGCCAAAGAGAGAGAGAGAAAAGAGAGAGAAATTAAGTTGTTTCCAGCCAGAACAGTGTCTTGCAGGGACACGGTGGTGCACCTGTGGGAACTGACCCAGGGAGGGAGACGCAGCCTTTTCTTCCTACTTCGGTCCTGTGGGCTGTGGGTGTGTCCTTTCATATTTAGGTCAATGTGTTTCCAAAAGAAACCACTTGGAACATTTCGCCATTCTTCCCCTCACTCCTTCAAGCACTCAAACATTTCCTGAGCTCCTACTGTGTGCTGAGAAGAGATCGGAACGTGGGAAGGTGTAGGAGTCCCAAGGTCCCTGTCTGCATGGAGCTCTGGTGCCAGTGAGCGGAGCCCAAGATACACACACGGGCGCATACAGAGATGGGGGGGGGCTGGGAGCAGGGTGGGACGTGAGCATGCTGGCTGCTCTCCCGCGTAAGAGATGAAGGGGCCACGGCAGAGGCATGGAGACGAGGGGGCTGAGCCGTAACGCAGACAGGAAAAGCTCACGGTCTGGACCCAGGCGGCGGCAGTGCTGGTGGTGAGAGGCGGGCGGACTCCGGATGGCTTGAAGGCAAAGCCAACAGCACGTGGCGACAGACAGCACACGCACTGTGAGGGGAGGCGACGCATGGAGAACGGCCCCCAGGTTTTAATCTAAGCAACGAACTGGAAAGCCACCTTTGCAATTGACTGAGAGAGAGAAGGTTGGGAACAAGCTGGGGGTTTGGGGTGTGCGGAGAAATTCGATTTTGGACGTGTCAAGTTGGAAAAGCCCATTTGTCAGCCAAGTGGAGATGCTGAGTAGGAAGCAGACAGGAAACCAAGGCTGGGGAGAGCCAGGCTGCAGAAAGGCACCCACGGGTGACACTGAAAGATGTGTTTTCAAAAATATTTTCCTGACTGTGTCCCATGTGATACAACTTACCAAAATCTTAAGCCTACTAAGTAGTAGAGTAGGACTAGAATCAGATTTTCTCATTGCTATTCCCATAATCTCACAGTTGAAGGCCATTGACATCTTTGACCTGGATTTGTGTCAAAGAGCTGAGCCAGTGCAGTAACTCCACACTGGAATGCCAGGGCACTCACTACATCTAAGTCCACCTGAGATCTGACGGAGTCTGAGAAAGCCTGTACACAGAGACCTCTGGAGCTGAGCACGGAGTTCCCTGCCACAGATGTGCCACCAGCAATCGGTGGCATCCAAGGAAAATGACACATTAGTTATAATAATGGCACAAGGAATGACACGCCAACATCTTTAAAACCGCTTCGGAACCCAAGACCGCCACCCGGGGACAGATTGCACGCGTATTAAGCAAGTGTGTA
Source organism: Micronycteris hirsuta (assembly GCA_004026765.1). Taxonomy (NCBI): domain Eukaryota; kingdom Metazoa; phylum Chordata; class Mammalia; order Chiroptera; family Phyllostomidae; genus Micronycteris; species Micronycteris hirsuta. The sequence continues at coordinate 31,112 of PVJI01008672.1, read as the reverse complement.
ACTTCTTGGTAGTGAACTTGCACCAACTGTGCTCGTAATTGGCGAAGGGGGAAGACGGCGAAGCCCGTCTCACCGGGATCGCCCAGGAACGCAGTGGCAAGGCAAAGCTGTCATCTAGGGCCAGAGGTGCGGAACAGAGCTTCTCGGGAGCAAAGAGGGAAGCTTGTTCCCATCATGCCCGGCTGCATGGATGTGGTGCCTGTACTGGGCACCCTTTGTGATGCCTGCCTGACGCCGAGACCGCCTGTCCACACCCTCACCCAGGCTTCCTCTTCTCCATCACTCCCATTGGTGGCAGCCACACCAAAGGGCCCTGGACACCAGAGCTGCCTCTGTCCAGCACACACAACGCCTCACACAGCAGCCTCCTAGTGTCTCAGTTTTCTGATCTATAAACTTCGAGAGAGGAGACCCATGATCCTCATGGATCCCCCTCCAGCTCTTAGCTCTAGAAGCAGAAAAAGTTCTCCAGAAGACACAGCGACTCCCTCAGCCTGTTACTTTTCTGGTCAAGCTACCAACTGGAATGCTGAACCACACACGGGTGCTCAGGGGGTGCAATGTCGGTACAAGCTCCTGGAGGCATTCTGAGTGCTGGCGTGCCAGCAAGCGCCACCAAAATGAATCGATTGGGCACCACGCATTCCAAATAAGCAGAGAGAACTGCAGGAGGGTCTCCGGACATGGCTGTAAGTGGGGCCGCAAATAGAAGCAGGGTGTCCCTCTCCCAACTCAAGGCAGGCAGAACCACCCTGAGGGTCCTGAAATATTCCAGAAGTGTCCCAATCCTGGGTGGGCTTCTTTCCTTTGATGGTGTGCTGTAGGAGTCAATGGAGAAAAAGTGAGGAAAGCCCTGCTTACAAATGCCCCGAACCTACACGGCATCAGTCAAAGTGATGGGAACACGAAGCAGCCATCACAGACACTCGAAATGTTTTTCAAAACCTAACTGCTTGTTAGGACCCCAAATGACTGTGAAATTGTACTAGACTCTCAGCCTAAGGCTCCTGGAAATCAGGCATGACTGTCTCGCCTCCTGGGCCTGTCCTCAGACACCAGGCATGAGTCACCTCTCTGACGCCAGCTTGCCAATTACCGGTGCAGACACTCAGACACTCGCTGCCACGGTAGCTGACGGGTCGGTGCTGCTCCTGGGCCAGACAGCGTTTGATTTAGGGAGCCTGTCAGGATGACGAAGAGATGCAGCCTGCTCCCCTCCTCAGATCTGTCTTCTTCCCGAGAGCCGGACACTCCCAGCAGGCTGCCTGCAGCCCTATATGAAGTCAGGGTACCCGGGGGTCTGTGTGGAAAGTCCCCCCACTGCTGATTCCCAGGCCCACTGTGGACACACACGGACAATGCTTTCTCATACACACAGTTTATGCAGAAGCAGCAAGAAGGGGAGTCCTAGCATCCCAGGCTGGAACCTTCTGGACACGGACATCTGTGGGGACTCACACTGATCACATACACGCCACATCAAAGGCTCTGGAGCATCTAACAGGACACTTAACAGAATCAGAGGGAAATACTGCCCTCACTGTGCAGTTACTTCTTGTCGATGGCAAGCGTGTCTTTCAAGCACACTCGGCTTTGTGTCTCTGGTCAGGAACGGAAACACGAACCCGTTGGAGTTTGTCTGGAGGATTCCAGCAGCCTCTCTGGCTCTCTAGAAAGGTTCTAATTTGAGCAAGGCCTGCCTCTGCAGAGTCTCATAAATACCTGTCCCAGGACACCACACTCCACTCAAATCAGAGTGCCGCTTTCTATGAGTTCGAAGTTACCTCCCTTGTATTTACTTTCAATCGGTGACATGGAACAAAGGTGGGCTTTGGAGAAGAGTGGGGGTTGAAATCCGTCTGTGTGTAGATTTTATTTCAGGGGGGCGGGGTTGACTTCAGTACCTAAACCAGTGCTTCCTGACCGCGGTCTGACATGGCCCCAGAATGTCCCCAATTATCTCGGCAAGGATCAGCAAAGTTCTCAAAAGACACGACTTCAATAAAATAGTTTTTATTGTGGCTTCAAAGTTTTATAGGAACTGTGTGCCCCACAGAGTGGGCCTGTCCCTGCACTTACAGGCATAGCTGTCTCCTGGTGGTCCAGGCAGGACCACAGGGCCAGTAGCTGCAGGGTTCTGCCCTGGTTAGAGATGGCCTTGGACCAGCCACATCATTTCTAAACCCCAGCTTTCTCAACAATCCAGGAGGGATAACGATTCCCATCTATCTACAGCAGTTTATTAGAATTAAATGGCTTTTCATATAAGCCATTGTGTGGTTACCGATCAATTCCTTTAAGCATTTTTACAAAATAGTTGAATCGATTCATCTTGAAACCTCTTATGGGATGTGGTTTGAGGCTGTGACATCAATGCTGAGAACGGTGAGGCAAACGGACTTGGAGATTAGAGTTGTCCACCTAAAACCAAGCGCGTACCATGTGTAGGGACTGTTGTACATCCTTCCTGAATGGAGCCCCCAAGAAAACCCTGGAGGTCCATGTTGCTATCTGATGGAACAGATGAGGAAGCTGATGAACGAAGTCATCTGTGATCCTCCTGCACCTGAATCCGGATTGGACGGGCTGTGGGAAAACTAAAGGGATCTCCTTGACACACAGCTCCGCCCCCTCTCAGGCTCCTCCCCACCACACAGCCCTATTAAGGAGAAAATCCAGTGCCTTGGGATCAAACTAACCTGGTAGAAAATTTCTAAATAAGAGATCAACACAGGACCTGGCTGCAGGTCTCGGAACTGCTACCTGATTCCCTCTCCAGCCTGAGGGACATCCCGTCCAGCAGAGCCCCACAAGGAAGCCCTCCACCCGCACTGGCCTTCGGTGTGTGCAGCTCCCAGGTGTGCAGCCACACCATCCCGTGCCCCATCTGCGGGGGGCCACGCCCCCTTATAAGTGCTCAAATCTGTGCATTCCGTGAACGTGGAATAAACAAAAACGAAAACCAAAAATTCTTCTACTGCTTCCTGGCCAACTTCCTAATAGCTTGAACACTAGTTGTAGAAGAGGCAGGAAATCATGAAGAACAGTTTCTACTTTTCAAATCTACCTTGAACAATGTGAAAATAATAGCCAGCTCAGTTGAAGGAACTTCCTGCTAAGTTTGATAAGCAAGGTCAAAGATTTAAGGTTATAATGAGGAAGGAAACAGTGTTGGGTCCATCATGAAACTGTGGGTCTGAATACTTACGAATAAGACTAATCCTTGACCATCCAAGGCTACTTACACACACACACACACACACACACACATGCACCCAAGATAAGGCATGATAACTGGAATTCTGAAGAGTGAGATAGCAATGAGAAGCAAAGACAAAACCAGTGGCATTTCCCACAAATGCATCCCATAAACGGCTCGCTATTGAATAGAAAGGGCACGCTAACAGAGGAGCGTTTTTATCTGCAGTGTCAACCTGCGATTAAATAAATAACTGAAAAGACACAGGATGGGGCTGCCTGTCCCTTCGTCCACCTGTGCGCCCTGCGTCTGCCCCCGAAGGAAATGACCGGCGACAGGATGCAGCGCCCACAGATCACCACGGGGCACGCTGCTCCGCACGGACGCACACCTAAGCCAGGGGCCCTCCAGGCTCCTCGCTCACTGGCGGCAGATTCTGAGGAAGGCATCTGCAGGTGTGAATACTGCATCCCGTGCGAGGAGAAATCGCACAGAGTCCTGTTAGGTGTCACCCTCCACTGCCTGTCGCTTGGCAGAACTATATGGCACAGAAAACCAAACGCGGATTTGGGTTTCCTAGTATTGAAAAAGCCCCTGGATGTTTCTCTCCTTCTCTGTCTCCCTCCCTTCTCCTCTCTCTAAAAATAAATAACCTGGCTGGTGTAGCTCAGTGGATTGAGTGCAGGCTGGGAACCAGGCGGTCCCAGTTCAATTCCCAGTCAGGGCACATGCCTGGGTTGCAGGCCAGGTCCCCGTTAGGGCCAAGTGAGAGGCAACCATACATTGCTGTTTCTCTCCCTTTCTGTCTCCCTCTGTAAAAATAAATTAAAAAAAATAAAATCTTAAAAAATAAAATAAATAAATAAATAAATAAATAAATAAAAATAAATAAAATCTTAAAAAAAAAAAAGCCCCTGGAAAACCGAGCCAGTCAGGACCTACAGCCTTCTGAGCCCCACAATTCCAGCCACTGTAGTCTTCTTGTGTCTCACAGTGAGCATGTCGAACCACGGCTAATTTTTAACAGATTTCATACTCAAAAAGGCCGAACTACCTACCAAAAACGAGGGAGAAAATGTTACATACTGTACGACTGCAGCCATCTGCAGCGTGCTGAACTAGAAATACCTGCAGTATCGATTTGCTTCCACATGCTGAGGCACAGAACCACTGTGTATTTTTTAAGATTCGTTTCACAAAGAGCCCGGCAGGTGCTGAATCTGCGACATGGAAAGGATATGGATGAGATCTTCATCGTGATTCTGGATCGCCACGTGAAGTTGGTCTTCCAGGTACAGTAACTTCTGGCCAATGGCTTCGCATTTTTCTCCAAGTTCTGCAGAAATGCTGTATGATTCCTGGCCAGAGGAGGGAAAAAAGAAAACTCGTAAGTGACAGGTACTTTTCAGGGCCACATGCTGTCTTCAGTTCACCCAGCAGTACACGAAGGCAAGGTGTCCCAGCGGAACTCTCCCAGCCTCTGCACCCCGCCCCGGCAGAACCGAAGGCACCTCTGTCCTCCCTGGGGATCGCTCTTGAAAAGACATGAACCAGTTTCAGGTGATTACTGAACGATGAGCTCCGTCTGCCTGGCTCCACAGGGTACCCCCCTTCTGTGGTCATTTCACAGTGCTATGTCCAGCATGTCGACTCCTAACGTGGATTTATCCTAAGGGAAGCCTGAGTCTTCTGGCTACAGCCACGGGCAAACTGACAACATCATAGGAATTCTAAGCAAAGAGGGGCTGAGATGAGTCACGGGGCAGCTAGGCTGGCTGTAAGGACACAGAGATGCGCGAGGACACTGCACATTTGTTTACACACTGGTCACAGTCCCTGGAAGCTGGAATAGTGAGGAAACTTTCATATAGAGCCACTGAACATACAGGTGTTATATATAGCACACTATATGTAGGTGTTCTGTATCATATACACTCTCTATATAGCCACTGTATATATAGGTGTTAATCTTCTCCCCTTCACTGGAGCATAACTGCCCCCCTTAAGAGCCAGGATGACAAACGCCAAGCCCCCTAAGAGCAGGCATGATGACATCTTGCTCGCTGCCGGGTCCAGAGCTCCTGGCACAACAAGAGACACACAGCAGCCATGTGGTATTCACTGGTTCCATGAGCGAAGAATCATGCCCTGGCGCTCCCTGCGGGAGCCAGGAAAGCACCTACTCTAGGTCAGTCTCCTGTGGGAAGCCACGCAGAGCCGAGTCCCCTCCCCAGCTGGCACCAGGCCCACACACGTCAGTTATGTCCCCTCCACTCTCATACACGAAGCCTGACCACGCCAGCTGGGGGGCTGAGCCCTCTGCCGTCCGTCCCACTGTCCCCACCCACGCCCTGGTCTCCATGTTGTCTGACACCCGACCTCGTCCCGCAGGCCCCAGACGACATCTGTGCTTTCTAGCGCAGCAGCTCTGACCTGGGCCGGGTCAGTGACTGTAAACTCCCCATGGGTAGGACTGAGGGTCATTCATTCAGTCTCCTGGGCCTCAAGTGCATGGCCTGGCTAGAGGGGGCCACTGACTTTTCCAAGAAGAGAATCAACAAGGTCAAGAAAATGAGGAAGGAATATAGGGATGCCCAGAATAAAGGGAAAGAACGAACACACATTATGTCAGTGAGCTAAGCCAGACAGAGAAAGACGTGTCGTGTGATGTCAGGTAGATGTGAATCTGAAAAAGCTGAACTTGCAGCATCAGAGAGTAAGGTGGTGGTCACCAGGGGCTGGGGAGGGGGTGGGGTGCCATTAAAGGGGACAAACATGCACCTAGAAGATGAGTAAGTCCTGGAGACCCAATGGACAGCGTAGTGATTATGGTCAACAAAACTAATTACATACTTCAGAAATGCTAAGAGACTAGATCTTAAACGTTCTCACCACAAAAAAAGAGAAAGCAGTACGTGATAGAGGTGTTAGCTGCAGTAGTAATTATATTGCAATATATAAATGGATCAAATCAGCACATTGTGCAACTTAGATTTACACCATGTTAAATGTCAATGATCTCTCAATGAAAACTATGATGAGTAAATAAATAAGCAGCAAAAAGTGAGCTCAGAATAGAAACTTAGCCAAGTGTAAAAGTAGTATTTTCCCAAGTGATAGTAAAGTTTTAGAAGGAACACCAAAAAGAATTTTGCATAAGGAAAGTAATTAAGATATATATTCAAATTATACTAGAGTTACTGCAAAAACTATAATTACTACTCAACAGTTCCAACAAAACGCCCAGGTGTGGTGATATTTACTGATAAAAATGCCTTTGAGATCGTAAGTTATATAACATTATAATTAGAGTCCATGAATAACCATTAAATGCAGATACATAACTTAGCATTCACTCTAGTAACTCCGGAATGCTTTAAAGTTTATACCCAAATGACCAACAATGCCAGAATAAAGCAGTGCTAATTGGAACAATCTATAAGTGTTGTAAATATTGGATACATCAAGTATACTGCAAGTAAAGTAAGTACAAAAGGAAAGAAACCCCAGGACAGCATACAGTATTGAGGACAGACGGACGGAATAAACAGGCAGGTGCAGGAAGCACGCGGGAAGGTTTGCTCGTAACTGGCCGCAGCAGTGCTGGCAAGAAGACAGCAAGCTCATAAAAACCACGCGTGCGTGTATATTTCACCAATCCTAAAAGTAACAACTTTATCATTCAAAGCGCTGGAATGACAGAGCAGACAAATCACATGGAAGCCGAGGCGAGGCGCGAGGAGCAGCGCCACGGCCATGCTTGGACTCCGGGAGACACTCAGAGAAAGAACACCTGGAGGAAGCCGATGCAGTGAAACCACAAGTCACACACGAAGGAGAAAACACAGTCTTAGGGGGAACGTACATACACTTAAAGACAGAGAAAAAAACCAGAGAATCAGAACATGGAGCCAGGGTTTAAAACATTTGTAAATGGAATCAAATGACTCAATCCTCATTTTAAGGCTAACACAATATAAATCAAAGCTGAATTAAATAATTTAAAATAGGGCTTCATATTTCTCCCCAAACATATAATCCCTGCGTATTTTTCTTTCAAAAGTATGTACAGATTGTGTGAGTTTGAAAAGGGATTTCAGAGTACGTGGTCTGAATTTTAAATTTTAATTTGTTTATATCCTATGATCCAATAATTCCACATCCTGGAATTGCTCAAAAATCAAATGTATATGTTTAAATTTAAATAATTTCTACTTAGCTTTTAAGTACGAAAAAATGTTTACCATATACATTAAATAAAAATATAATATTTTAATGCAAAAGTAGTTATATTAAAAGTATTGGAAACAGGAAATAACTTAAATGCCCAACAATAAAGAAAATGGTTGAAATAAATTCTGGTACATTTGATTTATATTTAGCTATTTTTTTATCCTCACCCGAGGACATTCTTTCATTGCTTTTAGGGAAAGAGGCAGGAGGAGAGAGAAATACTGATCAATTGCTGCACCCTGGCAGGGACCCAACCCACATCCTAGACATGTACCCTGACTGGGAATCGAACCTGCAACCTTATGGTGTATGGAATGACCCTCCAACCAACTGAGCCACACTGGTCAGGCCCATCAAAAAAAATTTTTTTTAAGATTTTATTTATTTATTTTTTAGAGAGAGGAGAAGGGAGGGAGAAAGAGCAATGTATGGTTGCCTCTCACATGGCCCTCACTGGGGACCTGGCCTGCAACCCAGGCATGTGCCCTGACCGGAAATCGAACAGGGACCCTTTGGTTCCCAGCCCGCGCTCAATCCACTGAGCTACACCAGCCGGGCCCATTAAAATAATTTTTAATACAAGAATATTTAATGACGAGGAACTACTCAAACAGGCAAAGCACTAAAATATGAACAATTGTTATTTTGAGGGGCAGTAGTGTAGCAAATTTTTATTTTTTTCTCTGTTGTATTTTCCACATCTCTAAAATGAAGAAAAAAGTAAAACAATAATTCAAATCATAATGAAAAAATACATCTGAATATTTGTAAAAAAAAATGTTTTTAAAGATTAAAAAGTCACAAAGAGGCCTAAGGAAAGAGACTGCGAGGGCCCAAGGGCCCAAGGCCAGTAGCTGCTTCTCCAGCTGGTAGAACGTCCGCCAGGCCCCGGGCACACCACTGTTGCTGGCCGGACAGGTGCTGCTCCTGAGTGAGAGCATCCTGAGAGTGACCTGGGTGGGCATTCTCTGAGCAGCTTATGGCTTCACCAAAAGGCGCTCCCTTGGAATCCTGGGAACAGAGTTTATAACTAGACTGAGCTGACAGCTGATGAGAGGGCAGACTTACACTTTTCTATCCACCCGACAAAAACCTGTGCTGTCCACAGAGGACACGGTGCGACTGGAGTCGGGGTTATCAGCAGAACAGAGCTGCAGGGGTCCTGCCTGTTACCTCAAAACTTCCCCAGCCACCTCCTCGCTGGGCCCAGGTATGGCGGAGGGTGTGGCCTGCAGGAACCTTGCCTCTGCCATCAAGAAGCTGTTCGTCGCTTCTCTCCCTTGGACCCGGGTGTGCCTTGGAGGGTCCTTCAGCGGACAGAACCCAGTCCACCTGTGGACTGGGCCTGACAAGCCTGACTTCCAGAGCCAAAGCATACCAGGTGACGTGTCTTCCCTATTGCTTTCCCTGCCACCCGGCTCCCCTGCTGTGAGCAAGCTCAACCCCCAGGGACAGGCCCTGTGTGTGTGTCTGGTTGAGAACCCAGCTGAGGCCCCAGCTGGAAGCAGACACCCAGGGGCTGTGGGGTAGAGACAGCCTCCCCCGGGGCCCCACCCAAACCCCTCCCCCACTGACCCATGTGGACAACAAATACTTGTTTTAAAGTAAGTTGGGGATGACTGGTTCAGCCATCGCCGCTGAAACAGTGAGCTAAAATCCTGGACGGGAGGCTGGGTGCGAGCACAGGACTGCCGACAAGTGCTGGCAGGAAGTGCATCCTCACTGGTGCCTCGCTCAACACCGGTGTCCAAGACTGACTAGACCGAGACGCCGCTGAAGTGCCAATGCCCAGGCCTGTCTCAGCATGAGCCTGGGGAGTGCAAATAGAGATGTTAACAAGCAGCCACCAACGCTGGTCTCCGGTCCCCGGTCCCCAAATCCCTGGCTCCTGGTGGAACGCGCAGGCTATCAAGCCCTGCAGACACATGTTCTGAGCAACACATTTGCTTGCAATACGACCGGCAGGCCTGGCTTCCTCCTCGCTTGGGAAGCAAGGGTGCGTTCTATAGTGGCTGTTTGGCATGGCAAGGTCACCCATCACGAGCGGTAGAGGGTAAGAGATGAAGGAATTCCTGCTTTAGGATCTCGCACCCGTTTGGGGGCACACTCTTGGCATGGAATGAAGGGCAAAATCACTGCACTATTAAGTGATTACGTCCTCCTGGGCATGTGAGGTGCGAACGCTCCAGCCACACAGGATGCCCCCGGTGTGCCGCGCTGTCGCTGGTTTCTCTCGCGCTGTGAGAAGACTTTTCTCAAGCGTGTCCTTTTAGGCTGATAGGTTTTAGGTCTTACTCTGCAGATATCCCAGCCGTCACTGTCAACCCTGTCCCAGTTTCTAATTTTATCCATTTTATTTGTCTAAGACTTGGGGGGAAAGTGCAAAACAAGTCTAGGAAATAGGAACTATTAAAGAGGTTCTGTTTGCTTGTTTTTGTTTTTTTTTTAAAGGGAAGCTTCTTTTCAAAGTTGTCCTTCCATAAAGCCCTGGCATTTCTGTCGGAGCCAAAATGGTGAACTGAAATCAGGTGCACGGTGCGGGGCCCCAGTGCAGAGTTAGCTGTGTGAAGAGCCCCTGGTCTTGACACCCCGTTTCCCAGGGCACCAAAGGAAGTCATTTACCAAGTGTCACCTCAGTCAGGGCCACCAAGCATGTCACGGGTCCTTCCCTAAGCACCTTCATACCTAGAAACAGAGAGGGTTGGAGCTGGAAGGGGCTTGGGTTCCCTTTAGCTCGGCTCCTCCTTTTACACAGCCAGCATCTCAGAGTCCTGTGTCTTGCTGGAGGTCACACAATGAGAAGGGGGCAGGTTTGTGTCTAAGATGCACGTGACCCCTCATCTGGCCTGTTCTTTCCCCCTGGATCTGGGGGCAAACAGAGAGGGATGTTTTGCTGGGCTGGCCCAGGGTGGAGTGGGGGGACTACAAAGGGGAAGGGGCAAAGAAATCAGAGAAGCATACAGTGCCTGAAGATGCTGCCACTGCACGGTTGGCTCTGAATGGGTTCAGCCTCCCTGGGGGGAGGGGTCCCTCCAGGGCTCAGATTAGGATCAACTGGCGGTGGTGACATCAACCAGGACAACCTGGGATGCCACAGTGAGCTGGGACCGTCTTTGGTTCACATGGCCCTGGAACAGAGGAAGAGGTGAGCCGGGGAAGGACAGTGTGAACTCCTGCCTTCTGAATGAGAACGTGAGGGTCACGACATCCCAAATGCACGTTCTCTAAGCCACGTCCAGTGGCTCCTTGGTCTCTGGGTGATTCGCCGTGGGAAATCTGTAATGTTTGTTTCTATCTGCATTATTAAATTAAATGTGGCAAAAACAAACAAAAAAACCCTGCATAACTGATACTCGATAATTAAAATATCTCCATTACAAAGTCACTGGCAGTCCTTGCTGAAATGGAGTTTTGTAGGATTTGCATTTCTGAATGGAGAAAATACAGGTTGTTTGGTATTTTAAAGCATCTTTGGAAACTCTCCAGTAATTTGTCCTATCAGGCAGCCTTTTTAGCAATTCAAACGATTTTTTTATTTCCATACGTCCCGCCTGTCGTTTTGCCCAAAGTGTAGCTATTTCCCACGTGGGTCCGAAGGAAAGAAGCTGCTCCAGGTAAATGGCCTCATTGCCGAGCTTCTCCCCTGCTCTGCCTGGTGATTCCCCCATTTCTCTCCAAACCCCTGCAGAGTCACTTCTTCCATGAATGCTCCTGTCCCCTGTCCCCTCCAAGTTAGGGCTATTCCTGCAGCCCTGTGTTCTCTCCAGCCCCGCCTTCCTCAACGGGCACACACCTGCCTGTGCCCCCACCTCAGGGGCACAGAGTGGTACCCTGCTGCCACTGCAGCCCGGGCATGAGCATTCTGCCTAGCTCTTAGGAGGTGCTCAGTCATTGTTTGTTGAAACAATGAATGGAGACTCTCCTTTTTCACCAGGCCTTGAGGGGGCCGAGCTCTTTCTCAGACTGCATATCCAAGGCATCCTACAAAAAGCCAGGCAGGAGCTGATGGTCCCTTGCCTTCAATGCAGCCGAGAATGGCTTTGCCTGGGGTAATTAATTCCCCTGCCGTGTGCTGGCCACAGCACTTCCACTCAAATGTGCCCTTAATCAGCCTCAGAAGAACCTCAGTATCTTCCCTCCTGTCCGCTCCCCGCCCCCCCACGGGCATGATACGGTAGCGCCAACTCAGCCCGCAGCATTTCAAATATAATTTGCTTAACTCCACTCATGATCAAAACCTGTACACTTGGATCTTTGGGCAGAAATTCCCAGCTGGGTTGAATTAGAGCTAATGTCAAATTTCTGTCCTACTCGCCAGACTCAAGAAGCTTGATTTGAAACAGAAAACGGGATTTCCTTTGTTGCGCAGGATTTTCCCATTAAAGTGACTTTCTCAAAACATTTATCTATAAAAGTTTATACTCAGATCCAACACTGCATTCAGTTGCTGGCCCGAACAGCTCCCTAAACCTCACACGCCGGTGGAAACCATCACAATCTCTGCAGCTGGCACCTCCAAGGACTTTTCACTTAGTGATATTTCTCCTAAATAAGGCCTTGCCTATGGAATTTGGAAACTACTCAACATTTCAAGCTTTCCAACTAGAGCTCCTATTCAAAGGGTAGGAAATAATATAATAAAAAGCATTGTTTTGATAGGAGCGAGTATCTGGTAGCAATATCTTATTAGGCCATATCTAGAGCAATGAGAAAAACCATATTAATTGTTTTATTTGGAATAGAAAACACATGTGGAATGGGAAACAGTTTAGGTCCAACTGCTGCGGCTGCCAGCTCGGCTCAGGAGAGGCTCCCACGCCTGGTTGCGCCCGCGCGTCTGAAACGTCACTCCTCAGTGGTGACCCGCCACAGACTGCAGCGGGGGGCTTTAGCTCCGGTCGAGTCACCGCATCAGGAATATTTAAACAGCTGATTTTCCCCAGTGCTGTCAGAAGTATCGCTAAAGATGGAGGCAGCATGACGTCGGACATGGTATCAGGTAACAAAACAGAGAAACCTCACGACCAAGGACGCGTTCCTGGCTCTGATTTAATCTTGCTCTGGGAAGTCGACGAGCCCCGCCTCTGGGCCCGTTTTTCCTGTGGGAATGCACTGAGCCCCGTTCCGTGCTTTAAAGTGACCCCTTACTGCTGCCCCTGCTGGCGTCGGGCTCGTTGCCCCACCTGGGAAATCCTACTCTGCACTCTCTTACGCAGATCCCCACATTCCCTGGCCATGTGATAAGGCATGAGAAACAGTTTCCCAGCTGTACAAAGTCACGGGCTACACAACAAAGAAGGGACAGGTCACAGACCACATTTCCCCCCTGGTTGTCAAGCCGTCTGCATTTATGAATTGCTGAGCCATAGCAGTGTTTAAGTTTTAAAAAAACATGGCCCTGGCTGGTATAGCTCAGTGGATTGAGCGCCAGCCTGTGAACCAAAAAATTGCTGGTTCGATTCCCAGTCAGAACACATGCCTGGGTTGTGGGCCAGGTCTCCAGTAGGGGGCACACAAGAGGCAACCACACATTGATGTTTCCCTCTCTTTCTCTCCCCCTTCCCATCTCTAAAATAAATAAAATCTTTTTAAAAATATGTAAAAATGCCTGTGCTGCAAACATTCATTGATTACAAACCAAAGATGCAACTTGAACCTTGTGGTGTTTACTCTGTTGTGAAGTCTCATTCCCTCTCATGTAGCTTAAGGTAAACCAGATGTAATTACCACCACCCGTGAGCTTAGCTGATGCATTAAATAACGCATTAACTTAGTTCAGTATTCAAATCACAGGCTTAAATATGTTCCTTCGGGCTATTTTCCAAAGTATTTGCTTGGCAAATACATTCCAGGAAAGCTATATGGTTTTCTTTCTTTTTTTTTTATTGTCCACATAAAGAATATTTACCTCAAAGTCCTGTCCATACTACAAAGAATATCTTTCACATCTCTTTGAAATAGATTTTATAAGTGTTTGTCTTTCCACATAAACTCTGAATTCTACAGTCATGTGTAAATGCCAAGTAGAGAGGCTCAAATTAAGACACCAAAGGTACATCGTTATTACTCCACATAATGCAAGTATTTATCCAAATATCTAAATTACAGGGCTGCACCCTGAGTAAGTGGTAGTTCTTTTAAAAGCATCCAGATGTCATAAATGGTGAGGAAGGCATCTGAACTATTTAGACATCTTTAGGTCAGAGGGAGCAGTGAACCGGCTTCCAGTACCGTATTCTGCCGTGTATAACACGCACCCACATTTCAGTACCACCCATGTATAATGTGCATCCTTATTTTTCCTCAAACATTTGGGCAAAAAAGTATGTGTTACACATGGCAAAATATGGTATCTGCGTGCTTGTGACAGAGGAGGTGCTTATGAGTTCTAAACAGAACCAATGAACAGAACCAAAAAGAACTGATAAACGGAGACGCTGCCTGATAATTCACATACGTTCGCTGGCCTGTGGTTTCCAGCTACATTTTATGTTACATGATCACACGAGAGAAGCTGGATGGCTTTTCTTTGAGCTCACTGCAGCTGAAGGTCAGAGCTGGAGGAGGCCAAACCCCGTTAGAGCCTCCCGAGGAAAAATGTTTGTAAATGATACTCGCGTGTCAGCACGTGCCTGCATCACCTCTGCTTCACGCAGGATTCAGATTCCAGGGATGGGGCATCGAACTGTAAGGCCCTTTTGTATAAGACAATGGAAACAGAGCAAGGTTGGGGGTTCCGTTTAGGGGGAAATGTGCCGGCGCATTGCCTGTAGCTAGAAAACACAGAACTACGAGAACAGAATCCAATGCCAACTTCCATCTGTGTTCATTTTAGATTTATTATTTTAATTTTCTAACTGTTTTTTGTAAAGTATGCGACTACGAGACTGCTAGGACTACTGTTGTCGAATGCCACCATTTAACCCTGGCTCTGGATGTGGCCCTTTGCGAGCCGAGCCTGTCTGGCGCTCCACGCGGGAGTGTGCAGAACTCCAGCCCCCCACTGCACAGAGCCACACAGCAGGAAGTTCCTGGCTCGGCTGCCCTGGCCCCCGAGGAGTGAGGGCGTCCGAAGCGGCCTGCGTACGACAAGGGGGCAGAGTGTCAGTTCCTTTTCCAGAAACGTCCCAGTTACTCAAAGGAAACCACCCCGTACTCATTAGGTAAGCCTCCAATGTTGCCAGTGCCGCAAATTAGTCCTGGCATCCAGGCGGTGGCCATCCTTGGAGTTCAGCCGCGAATGACAAGGAGTTTCCAAGATGAAAGCGCCTCCCAGGGCCCTGGGTTGTTTTCCTCAGCAGCACTGGATTAGTTTTAATTAGTGGAAGGACTGCCACAGTTAAGCCCTGGAGCACAGAGAGTCATTCCAGAATTTTCCAAAAGGAGGCAGGTCAGTGGAACCCACTTCCGTTCTGCCGGCAGGTGAGGGAGGCCGCCAGGGTGACGTTGTTAATTAACTGAGGGAAGCAGCAGGAGCCAGTGAACTGAGACGGAAAGCCCCTGCCCCACCTCTGGGTAGTCCTGTGGTTCTGTCCCCTCCCACATGCAGGGGCAGGGCCAGGCAGGGCCAAAGCACAGGTGAACCTAAATTCCTAATTACAAAATTTGAATAAATGTGAAGCAGTAAAATATTAGTGTGAAAAGTGAGTTCTTGTCTCCGCATGAACCAAAGTTCAAGACCTTGGAAAAACTCAATATTTAAAAGAGAGAGAAAGCCCCGGCCAAGTGGCTCACTTGGTTGGAGCGTCGTCCCATACACCTAAAGGTTGTGGGGTCAATTTCCAGCCAGGGCACAGGCCTAGGTTGCAGGTTTGATCCCTGGTCGTGGTGCGCACAAAGGCAACCTATGGATGTTTCTCTCCCACATCGATGTTTCTCTCTCTCTCTCCATGTCCCTCTCTCCCTTCCTCTCTTTAAAATCAATAAACATATCCTCAGGAGAGGATTAAAACAAGAGAAGGGGGGAGAGAAAAAGAGACTGAGGATTGCTTTGCAAATGCACTTGAAATGTTCAGTCCTCCTTAAAGTAACGTAACTGAAACCACAGAAGGCATTACCGCCAAGGTTTGCGCAGAAGGGCCCCATGGGAAGCTGGGCAGCCGACCTCTGCAGACAAAGAGCCCCAGTCCCACAGCACAGGACTAGCAAACGACTGTGTGTCTTCAGTTTTAAAAAAGTTTAAAATGCACAAGCATCCTTTTCTATGACTCTCTGGCTCTTTAATTAACTGACCAATGACCATCCTAGCTGCATCCTGATTGCTTCTGCTGGTCCACTCTCGGGTTTGCAACACAGCCGGATGTGCCACACCAAATTCTAAATTTTAGCAGAGGTCAACTTCTGTTCGTGCCCTGGCCCTCGGCTTTCTCCCAAAAGGCATTAGATAAAAGCAGCTGGTAGGTAAGTGAGCATTTCCAGGTGTTGCATCACAAACTCTCACATAGGTAGTTCAAGACCTTCTTTATTTATTTATCTATTTATTAATGATGGATTTTTAGAGAGAGAAACATCAATTTCATGTGTCACCCACCCGTACATCCATTGGTTGGTTCCTATATGTGCCCTGACCAGGGATAGAACCCACAACCCTGGCGCATCAGGAGGATGCTCCAACCCACTGAGCTACCCTGCCAGGGCAGGACCAGCTCTTACTACCCCATTCCCCCTGGTGAAGGAACTGAGCCTGAAGTGAGCCAGGAAGTGACAGAGAGGAGGAAGACTCGGGTCTGCCTCTGTCTTCCTACCGCTACAGACGGCTCTGGGATGAGAAGGCAGGCAAGACGGTGAGCACACGCGCCTTCACTACAGAAGCCTTTTCTCCAGCTTTCCTGTCACATGAAACTGAGTGAAAAGGAATCGGGACATGCCTGCAACAGTCTGTGGGGTCTCTGTGATGCAGTACAGAAAGCGACAGCACCTGGTCCCTACTGCTAACTCTTTGCATCACAGACGCCTCCACACACCGGCTGCTGAAAGCCCCCAGGAGATGGCTCAGAGTGGCCGCACCTATTCTGGCTCTTTTAGCCCCTTTGGTGGCAGCAACGGGATGGGAACGGAAGCAGCTGGGGTGACAAGTTGGGGCCGAGTGATGCTGTCCAGGGAACTCCGCGGGAGGGGAGCCCGCTTTGCAGTGAAACAGAGAGCACCCCAGCAGGCAGGCTGCAGACAGGAAAGAAAGAATTATGCAGCTATTATGGCCAGAACGGCGAGTACAAAAGAGCAACTTCACAGCGGAGGAAGCTGGCTCAGTGATTTCCCCAGCTCCTGTCTGGCCCCCGCGCAATTTCTGTAATGTCGGTAAAACAGGGCCAACGGCAGCTGATTGCTTCCAGAGCCCAGGAAAGGCTTGCAGGAGAGGCTCAAGGAAACCGAACCAGAGGAGGCGCTTACAACTGAGGAAGCACATGCTAAGACTGGCCTGTGACCTTGGGCTGACATCCTCATGACAAAGCCCGAAGCAATGTATTGTGCCTCAGTGGACCCAACTGTAAAATGAGGAAAATGGTGCAGAGCAGCCTGCCGGGATCATAAACACAGTGAAAGCTTTAATTAATGACAAAGCACCAGTTCTAACAAAGCGCAAGTGAAAGGCACAGAACCACGTGGGCCAGATACGCACAGTGAAGGCTTTGGCAATCCATCTCCCTGCGGACCTCTCCAAGTCAGCAATTTTCCGTGGAAGATTTGGGTTCAGAAGAAACTGACTGCCTTCAGGGCATCACGCTTCAACAGAGAAGCCAGTGTGGGCCGGTCAGACCCCATGGGGAGCTCCACAACCGAACCCACTCAGAACTGCAAAGCAAATAGACACGCTCGCCACAGGATAAGCACGCAAGGACCCCAGACTTCAATAACTCCCTGCAAAACCCAGGCGGGAAAACAAAATCACCTTCCTAACAGCACCCTCGGCGGTCGTTTCTCTGCATCTTCGGGGGGTCTAAAATCCTCCGTCCAAATACAAACAAGGCACTTCCTTTATTAAACCTTTATTTTCCTAGCTGTCTTCCACTACTTCATTGCTCACTTCTGCTTCTTCATCAAGGAGGCAAGATATATTATTTTTCAAACGTCTTAGAGACATTTGTAACTGCCAGAAGGTGATAAGCACACACACATTTTTTAACCCTCTACTCTTTCAGTCTCACTCAGCTTCAGATGCACTATTTTATTTAAATCTTCACAACAACCTCACGACATAGTTTTCATGACCTCATTTTTTTTAGCAGATAAGGAAATGCAGCCTGTATGCAGCCTCCAGGCCTCAGGCTCCCTTCATCATATTTCCCGGTCTCCATAGCCCTGAGCCAAGTGCAACTGATTCAAACATCTCCAGCCTTGCTTTGAAATAGGTAGGTGTCACTTTTTGGAAGTTACATGCATTAAATTTCACTCCTTTTGGTGTAAAGTTGCAGATTTAGACAGATGCATAATCAAAATACAGAATGGTTCTACCACCCACGCACTCCAAATTCCTTCCTACTGCTCTTCGTGACCAACCCCTCCCCCCAGCCCCGGTTCCTGGCAAAAGCTGATACGTTTTCTGTTCCCATAATGTTGCCCTTTCCAGGAAATAGCTACCATCTTAACATTCCTGCCACTTCCTCACAGATTCAGAGGAAGCCTGCCTCCTCTCTGAGTGTAACCCAGGAGAAGCACATGGGACAGGGCCTGGCGCAGGTCCGGAGATCCCACAGACGCTGCAAAGACCCTCTGCTCTCTCCACCCCCCGAAAACCAACACAGCACTGCAGAACGTCCTGGCATTGCACCTGGTGCACAGGAGCAGGGGCAGGGGAGTGGGGGGTGGGGCAGGGAGCACGGAGGGAGGCCCAGGAGCTCAGAGGAGCAGCCACCGGGGTCTCCTCACCGGGAACCTCAAGGGTCATTCAATGACAAAGCTCTCCTATTCATTCCCCTTGACTCTGAATTTCACTCTTTTAGGCAAAATTAGTTGTTCTCCTATAGCCAGACTGGCAGGTGTGAATAATCTTATATGGGAAGCATCCTCCTCCTATACCTGGGAAAGTCATCTGCCAGAGAGCCTGGAGGGACACATGGGGAAGAAAGGGGGAAGGGAAAAGACTCCTTCCACAAGGTCAAATCTGATGAATCAGTCCTGACCTGGGGTGGGGGCGGGTGCTGAGGCCTCAGCAGACCCCGTCACAGGCCTGGCCTGGACAGAGCCCCTCGGAGCCCACCCAGGAGAGCCAGCCAACCTTGCACCTCAGCCCCAGGGCCCGCAGTTCTTCCACCCAGGGCTCCCCAGCCCCTGCCCACCTCCACTCCAGAATATTCTTTCCAGCGGGCCAACTGCAACAGATGGCAAAGTTTCCGCGCCTCTACCAAGAGCTCCAGAGGGGCAGGCCCCCGCAGGCCTCGGGGGACAGAGGCTGAGGTCATCTGTCCTCCATTTGGAGTCTGACTGTGCAAGGCCAGCCGGACTGCAGAACGGCAAGGGCCAGCTTTCTCGGAAGTCACTCAACTCCAACACGGGATCGAGTGTCCATTTCCCAAGCAGCCCAGAGGTGGTGACTGTGAGCACGGGCAGTCAGTGAGTGTCACTCTGTGTGGCCACGATCCTGAGACAGATCAGGGAGGCCACCCGGGCAGGGGACGTGGGGCACTAGCCCCACTGGACTGAGTTACGGAAAAGGCACAGCGCGCGTCAAATGTGAGCCATAAACGTGAAGTGACACGTTCCTCCAGCTTCACCACACTTTAATTTCCTTTTAATATTCAGAACACCTGGGCACCTGGCCAGAGAAAAAGCTCCAAAGCCTCGGGTCAGGGCATTGAAATTGGAAAAAATTCCTAGAGCCCTTCCACTGAAAGGAATATTGTGAGGGTTGGAGGGGAAAGCAAGGGGAGGGGCGAGGGGAGAGATGAGCGGAGGGAAAGGGAAGAGGAGGCCGGGGAGGGGAGGAGGATGGGAGGAGGGGAGGGGAAAGGAAGGGGCCAGCTCTTCTCTGTTCATTGAGGTCAGCCTTGGGGCAAAATGTTAAATAAGTCCACATATATGTGCAGAATACATACATGTATACACATACACATCTATGCAAAATAGAATTTTACACATATATGATATATAGCATCATAAGCCAATTAAGGGTTAAGTTGGTTTTTTTTTTAATGAATAAAGCAGATTATAAACACCTATTATGACCTTGGTTTGCCAAAAACAGTTAATGGGATAAACACATATTTTTGAATGTTTGATTCTAATAAACAATGACATGCTGCAAGAGATAGATTCTAAATATATAATCAATGTATATGACACATGTAGTCTATATAATAGCTGTGTATATGTTACATGACACATGTAGTGTATATTTTACATGGTAATTATATATTAAACTGTATATTCAAACTGTGGTCATAAAAGTAGAAGAAATAGAACTAAATAGGCCAAAGTTTTTCTTTTTGCTCTTCTAGGTTTTAAACTCCTCCTGCAAAAAATCTACATTATTTTATAATCATATTCAAGAGTTATTAAGACTTTGAAACACCCGTATGGTTCTGAGGGAAGCCCTCCCAATGGTGTGAGTGGGGCCCCAGAGCCCCATCAGCACGAGGCCCCTGGGGAGGCTGGGGGCAGGACAGACCTCTTTGTGTTCACTGTCAGCACGGGGAGGCGAGGGGGCCGGCGGAGCCCTCCACACTCCAAGCGCCTGCAGAGGGGTCCTCCTCTCGTCTTCAGAGCAGGGCAGGGGGCAGAGGCTGGGGGCAGTGGCACAAGCAGCTCCCCCTGAGCCATCCACCTGGGCCTCCTCTGCTGCAGACGGGCGACCTCCGGTCTCCTGGAGCTGCAGGCTCTGGAGAAGCAACTGACAAGCTTCCAAGTCAGCTCCCCACACTTTTCCCAGCAGCGGACACGTGCAGCTAAGACAGAGAGGAAAGGAACGAAAGCATCAATCCAGTGACATTTCGTCACACCTGGTCAACAGCCTGCCCTGCTGGCTGTAGCTAGTTAGCCTCCAGTAACCCACTTCATTTTACATAGCGATGGATTACTTCCAGAAGATTCGGAGGGGCCACACTGGTATACACCACCAAGCATCAGTGACGTAAGTATTGGTTCTTCTTAATTACTTGATCTGCAAAAGCGTGCAAGACCCTGTACATCTTTCCAGACTCAGTGGCCCAATACAAAAAGGGCCCGCTCGCGTCTGGTGGCTCCCTCTGAACCCCCAGACCTGCCCGACTCTCCCTAGCTCTCCCTAGCTTTCTTTTTCACGCACTGGTTCATCTGCCTGGACGCTGCCTCCCCCGCTGCTTCTCTCTGCCGACACACTCGCCCAGGTGATGGAAGGAAGTGAAGCAGTGCAGGGTCTGGCAAAATAATGCCCCTTGATATTACATAAAACCCTTTTATTATACAATCATAAGCATGTCATTCTGTAATATAACAATATCACACTCAAGCACACCAGAGGACGTTTTAGGTGAAATGTTCAAATTGCTGTCCATCTGGTACAAGACATTCACGTACCGTACCAACCACACTCAATGGTGTTACTTCTGCCGGACCCTGTATAAACCATAACGATAGATATTCCTCCGTGGCAGAAGAGACAGAGAGAAGTTGTCCGTCTCTTCAGCTTCATGCTGGATATTTTCAATATACCTATCTTCCATTTAATAACCCTTCCTTCCACTGTGTCTAATCTGCTGTTCAATTTATCTGCGTGTTGCAAATATTACGTGTTTTTCCATTCTATAATTTTTACTTGAAATTCTTTGGCATACTTCAATACTCTGCTTATATGATCCATCACATCTTTTATCTTCTTGAATATTATTCATCATCATTATTTTAAAGCGTGTGTCTACAATGATGAATTCAGAAGGAAAAAGCAAGAGCAAGACGGGAAAATGTCAGAGGAGAGATTAGCTAAGCATTTTCAAATATTGACGAGGGAAATATCAAACTACACATACAGGAAGCACTACAATCTCAAAGCAGGAAAAATCATAGGGAAAAACACGCCCAGGTCTGTCATAGTGAAACCGCTGAACAGCAAAGACACAACAAACCCTTAAAAGCAGCCAGCGGGTAAAAAAGACATTTACTTCAAAGGAACAATTAGACGGTGGCAGAAATGGTGGGAGTTAGGAGGCAGGAAAACATCTTTAAAATGCTGAAAGAAAATAACTGCCAATCTATACATTATACAATCACTTTGAATTTCCTCCAAAAGTCAAGATAAAGATATTTTCAGATAAGCAAACGCTAAATGTATTCCTTGGCAACACACCCATAATGAAGGAAATGACCCAGCTGGGAGCAAGCCCAAGCCCAGAGGAACGACAAACCATGAGCAAATATGCGGTAAATCTAAGTGAATCCTGATGCAAAGAAAGCAGCGACAATTTCTCTCGCAGTCTACAATATACAGAGAATTAAAATACATGACAACCGGACAAAGGGCAGGAGAGAAAGAAAAGAATGAAGACAGTCTCAGGTCCTTGTGTTGTCCAGAAAGTAGCAGAAGAACTTAGTTAGATTAGACTTTAGAAAGCCGAGGATTCATACTGAACCTTTCATGGTCGTCCAAAAACAAAGAAGTTAAGAGACTGTAAAACTGACAAGCTAATAAGGGAGAAATTGTTTAAAATTAAAAATACTTAAATACTGCCCTGACCGGAGTGGCTCAGTTGGTTGGGCGTCATCCCACAGAGCAAAAGGTCACCAGTTTGATTCCTGGTCAGGGGCACATGCCTGGGTTGCAGGCTCAGTCCCCAGTCGGGGCGCGTATGAGAGGCAATTGATGGATGTTTCTCTTTCACATCAATGTTTCTCTCCCTCCCTAACCCTTTCTCTAACAATAAATAAATCTTTTAAAAAATACGTAAGTATTGCTTTAACGAAAGCAATAAAGAAAACAGGAATAAACATGGCACGGATGGGAAAATAGAAATATTTATACCCAAACATATCAGGAATTATGTTACATATACATAAATACTGTAATTAAATGGTAAAGATTTTAGACTAGAATTAAAAATTGAAATCAATATGCGTTGCTTACAACAGACAGACATTAAATGTAAGCAGGCAAACGGGTCACAAGTGAGAGACTGGGAACGACGCGTCATGAAGGCATTATTAGAGACGAAATGCCACACAGCGGGGGGCAGGCGGGGCTGACAGCCTTCTCAACGTATGTGCCATGTCAGCCGGCTATCACTGCAGGAAAAAAGAAAATCACGAGGACGGGTCCACACGATGCAAATTACTACTTTCAGGTGGATTGCAGATCAAAATCTAAAAGATAAAACAATAAGCTTTCTAGAAGATAAACAGGATAATGTCTTTAGACTTTGTAGTCAGCAAAGATCTCTTAAACAGGAATTAAAAAGCACGAAACTATCAAGAAAACAAATGTTAAATTTGACTTCATTAATATTACAAATTTACATTCATGAAAAAACACGAGAGAATAACATGCTAAGCCACAACGTGGGAGAAACTGTTTGTCACACATGTAACCAAGAAGGAGAGTGATTCCAGGGTAGAAACACGACTCCTACAAATCAGCGAGAGACAGACCACCCAGCGTTCGGAAGGGGAAAGATTTGAACGGGCACTTCACACAACAGGGCATGTATGTGGCCGACAGGTAACTTAGGAAAAGATGCTCGACACCATGCGTCGTCAGGAAAAAGCATGTTAAACGGCAGCGTGAGGGACACCTCTGCTCAATGGCTAAAACTCAAAAGCCGAACAATGCCGAGTGTGGGAAAGGACACGACGCTACTAGCACTCTCCCATGCCGCTGGGGAGCACGTACTAGATGAAATCTGACTGTTGTATCAACGTGAAAAATACGTCAATCGTCTGGCCCAGCATTGCGACCCCCGGGTGTACACTCGGTGAAATGCGCATACAGCCAATCCTCCTTATTCACAGTAGCGGTGTCCTATAAAGTCACCACGGGCACCGCCTTGCCGAGGACGGCACAATTGCTCCCGAGGAGAATCCAGAGTCCCCGTGAAGCTCTGGTCACATTTTCATCACCCATCAACATAGAGCCTGATTTCTGTGTGTTCCTGTTTAACGACCCTCAGTTAACGTAGCATGCTGCCGATTCCGTAACACCGAATACACGGCCACAGCACTGCCCCTCGTGCCTGAACGAAGCTTCTCCAACGCCAACTTCCTGTGCCAGGCCCCTCACAGCACTTCAGCACTGCGTTTGGGGGCCGTCTTAAATCACCAAGTCACCAGGAAAAAGTGCAAAATCCACGGCACCAAGCAGAGAGCACGCAGGGCACTTGCTTACAGGACGAGAACAGAGCACGAAGGCGGGGCAGCACCGCGCTGGGCTTGAGCTGAGAGCAGGCGCAGCAGGTGACAGATTTCAGCCTCTTTGCGCAGGCGCATCAGTGAAGGGCAGCGGAAAGCTTGCAGGTGTTGGTTTGGGGCTTACACAGATGTCCCCGTGAGGAGGCAAATTCACACATACAGAACCCACAAATAACGACAGCCAAGTGCGTATACGATCACACAACATGACTCGTAACAGCCAGTACCTGGGAGGGAAAGTAAATCTCCACAAATACAAAAATGGCCCGGCTGGTGTAGCTCAGTGGATTGAGCGCGGGCTGGGAACCAGAGGGTCCCAGTTTGATTCCCAGTCGGGGCACATGCCTGGGTTGCAGGCCAGGTCCCCAGTGAGGGCCATGTGAGAGGCAACCATACATTGCTCTTTCTCCCTCCTTTATCCTCTCTCTGAAAATAAATAAATAAAAATCTTTTTAAAAAGTCGGTACAGTGTGGCATAATCACATAGTGGAATATCAGACTGCAAAGATGAACGAATTAGTAAAATCTGTGGCAATATGGATGAATCTCATAAGCAAATTTGGGCACAAACAAAAAGACAAACAGGAGGCACTGTGATTCCACTTCTTTATATTTTAAAATATGCCAAACTTATCCACGGTGCTGGACATGAGGACAGCGGCTACCTCTGGGAGAAGGGGGTGACGGCGGGAAGAGGCGTAAGGGGGGCTGCACGTGGACTGGGGTGCTTGTTTCTCAATGGCGGCGGCTATGAGGATGCTCATTTTAGGAAAATTCATGACATGTGCACTTCCTGGCTGTGTTCCACGCCAGTCTAAATCAGTAAGAGCGACAGAGAGAAGACAGAACTTCTGAGCCATGTCCTGGGAGAGGAGGACTGGGGCCTGGTGTTCACAAGAAGTGACTGATAGTCCTCAGGGAGGACACAGGACTGGTTACTTGCCAGCTTCCTAGTCCCAGCCAACCAGGTGGGTACAGAGGGGCACCCATAACCCTAACCCTAACCCTAAGCCTGCTGCCTGAGGTTGGGTCGCCCCACTCAGACGGCTCCACGGCCTCTCCGGTGTCCTTCTGTGCGTTGTTTTTCAAACCCATTGCCAGCTTGTTCCTTTCTCGGGTTCCCCGTCCCTTTTCCTAAGGCTTTTGTTAAAGGAAACGTTTCATTGACACTTAAATATCTTTAATTTTTATAGTCTACTCAGTTTTCTATTTCTGCTTGTGTCCATTTTAACACTTTAAATACTGTGTAGAAATAAATCCATTTGCTCATGGGCTACGGAGGTATTGTAATGTTTCTACATAATTAAAAAATTATCTTTTAAATTAATTTTTAAAATTATGTAGAAACCCAGACATTTCTGTGACCCTAGACATTTCTCCTTTTCATACTGTGTTTATTTACCTCTTTTCTGATTTATCTTGTGCAGTCTTATCAGAAGTTTGCTATCTTACTAATCTTTTCAAAGAACCAGTATTTGCTTTGTTAAACCTTTAATATTGATTTTTTCTCTATTTCCTCAGTTTCTGATTTTTATCTTTTGATATCCTTTTCCTTATTACTTTGGATTTGTTGTCTTTTTATTCGCTTCTTTTGTTAAACACTTAATCATTTATTTTTTCTTTTATTTTCCTCTCCTGCTATTTCAGTTTTCTAATACATGTATTTAAAGCTCTAATTTTTTGTCTGAGTAATATTTTAATTATATCTAATGTTTTTGTTTATTATAAAATGTTTGTTTTTAAATTACTAGGTATTTTTTAAATACACAGAAAAAACATAAAAAATAATTTAACAAACCCTTGTATACTCACCATCAAACTTATCGATCATTAACTTTTGTAATTAAATCAGATTTATTTTCAGAATTTACAACACTAGCATCCTACAAATCTTACATATCCATGCTTTCCTTGCCTTTCCTCGCCATTCACCTCCTTTGCAGAAAGACCGTTTAGCAGTATGTTCTTTGATTTCCAGATAGAAGAGATTTCTTCAGCTTTCTTTTTGTTAGATTAATATCTCATTTGATTGCATAATGGTTACGAGTATGCTTTATAAAATTAATTGAGACTTCCGGGGTCACCTGGTACTTGACCGATCTTTGTAAATGTTCCATGTGTCCCAAAGAAATGAGTATCCTGGTCATTGATTCTAAAGTGAAAGCATATTGTTATCGACATTTTTCTGTATTTGCTTGTTCGTCTGCTGCCTCTACCAGTGTCTGAAACAAGTGTTTTAAATTTCCAACTACAATTCCTCATTCATCTATTTTCTCCCATAGTTCCACTGGTTCTTTTATATATTTCATACAATAATGTTAGATGCATATGCACCAATCATTAAATTTTCTACTGCTTCTTTTCCGTGTGAGATGATTGTCTTGGCTGATACAGTTTAGCCTTAAAATCTATTTTATCTGCTATCATAATGGTTACTCCAACCTTCTTTTAGTTCAATTTCTTCCTAGCTTATATT
Organism: Micronycteris hirsuta; assembly: GCA_004026765.1. Classification (NCBI taxonomy): domain Eukaryota; kingdom Metazoa; phylum Chordata; class Mammalia; order Chiroptera; family Phyllostomidae; genus Micronycteris; species Micronycteris hirsuta. The sequence goes on along the minus strand of PVJI01008672.1, from coordinate 4,896 downwards.
TTTACCACCCTTTATTTTCAACTTTTTTACATATATTTTTTCAAAATTGAATCCAATACAAAACGTTTGCTGAATTTTATTAAAATCTTTCTAGGATATTGTCTTTGGTACCGGTGGCTTTAATTCATGTATTCACAATTACTATAGCTATGATGTAATTTTTGCTTTTTTCTGGTTTATTACAACTACAATGTTTAGCTGTTTAGAAGTTTTATGTCTTTCTTTCCCACCTTCCTTTTTCTTCTTACTAAATTCACATACAATTGTGAGAAGTATCACAGAGAGACCCCACGTACCCTCTACCCAGTTTCCCTTGATGGTAACATTTTGCAAAACTAGAGTCCGACATCACAACCAGAGACTCGATATCCATTCAACCAACCCACGGATCATATTCAGACTTCCTCATGTGCGTGCATGTGTTTCTACTCAATCTTATCACTTGTGTAAGTTCGTGTACCCACCACCACACTCAAAATACAGAGCCACCCCACCTGCACAGGGGTACCTAGGTCCCATTTTATAACAACAACCACTTGCTTCCCAGCCTCACCCCATCCCTCACCTCTGGAAACCACTCGATCTGTCTCCATTCTAAAGTGTTGTCATTTCAAAAGTGTTATAGCAATGGAATCATGAAGGATGCATTTGCGGGGGTTGGCCTTTCTCACTCCGCACGGTGGCCGGGACATGCGCGTGCCAACAGCTGGCTCCTGCTGACAGCTCACTGATATTCCATCCCATTGACCAGTCACCCGCTGAAGGACATCCGTGATGGCCCCCACGTGGGGATACGACAAATAAAGCCACTATCAACATTTGTGTACCGGTTTTTGCATGAAGTTAAATTTTTATTTCTCTGAAATGTCCAAGAGTGCCATTGCTGGGTGGTACGGCAGCGGCACGCTCCGTGTTATAAGCAGCTGCCACACTGTGTCCCAGAGGGACTGTGTCATTTCACAGTCCCGCTGCAGTGCCTGAGTGACCCAGTCTCTTTGCTCCCTGGTGGCGGTGTGGTGAGAGCTCACTGTGGTTCTCGGTTGCACGCCCTCGTGTACAACGGTGTCGAACACCCTTTCAAGCGCTGATTTGTCACCTGCGTGTCCTCTTCAGGGAGATGTCTGTTCGTGTTCACTAGCTGTATTTTTTCTTTACCATTTTGTTCTGAGAATGTTTCATGTATTCAAGACACTAGTCCTTTGGTGGCTACGTGGTGTGCAGATGTTTTTTCCTGTTGTGTAGCTCGTCTTTTCATCCTTTTCACATGGGATTTTGCAGAGCAAAACAATTTTTTTTAACTTTAATGAGGTACAATTTATCATGGGTTTTTTTAATGAATTACGTTTTAATGTCAAGTCTTAGAAATCTTTGCATAACCGTAGACATACTCTTATTTTTATTAGTAAAGTTTTTTACTTTTTGTTTTACATTTAAATCCATGATCCATTGAAGTTAATTTTTATAGAAAGTGTGAGATTTTTTTTGCCTATGGACATCCAATTTCTCCAGCAGCATTGGTTTAAAACCCTATTCTTGCTCTGTCGATGGCTTTTACACCTTTGTCAAAAATCGCCTGCCACATTTTGAGGGCCTATTTTTTAGGATTCTAATTTATTTATAATGTTTTAGACTGTATCTCTTTGAATAGTTGTCATACTAGTTCTCCGTGTATTATAATATACATACATGATTTATTAAGGCCTTTTGGCATCAACATTTCCTGCTTCAAGTTCATGTGCCATTCTTTATTATGAACTTGACAAACCCGCCGGCATCCCTCTGACTTGTAGCGGTACGTGCAGGGCTGGATCGTGGTATAATTAGAGGGCACTGGGGGAAGGAGCCCACAGCCCAACGCTCACAACCGTCCTAAGGAAAAAGAGTTTTCTGCTCCTGTGCACAACTCTCTACAACACAGTGATTTGCACAGTGAAACGTTGTGCCTTTTTGCTATTTGACAAACGAAGAGTATGGGTAGCTTTGAGTGAGAACGGGGCTTCTCCCGAAATACGTCTTAGAAGGCACATGGCAACCCTTGGATCGTGCGCGATCGTGTAGGTGCGAGATGACCATGTTTCATTGGGGACCACGAAATAATGTCATTAAGCTTTAGATTTTTAAAAACCTTACTGAATCCATTCACACTAAAGAGAGTAGTGGCTAATTTCAAGTCTTGAGATGCTCTGCTATGCCTGCACAGGACAGTCGTTAGGTCCCTAGTAACGATCCCTAAATGAATGACTCACAGCTCCTTGAGCTATGTGAGACCTTTGGGGATGTTTTCGCAAGCAGTAATGAGGCAATTTCAGCGTTTGGGGGAAAGTTCTTAAAGAGAGAACAGAGATTCATCACTCCTATTCCTTCTCCCAGCTGGAAGTAAAACGAGGTCTAAGAGATTCTCTCTGACTGTGGCTTAGCCATCATGGACGGTGTGTGTTATTTACTGTGACTGAAGGCAAGAGCGAGGAAAGGTAGGAAGTTTGGAGGCGAGCTTCTTCCCACTTTAGGAATGGAAATACTGAACCCTAACACAGACACTTTAATGTCATCTCTCATCAGGAAACTCTCTTTCCTAACTTCTTAATTTTTCAGTTCAAGGGCATTAACATTTCACCTCTTTAGAAACTTTGAAGATAACCAGGTTCTCTTACAGAACCAGGAGGAAGCAAAATATGAAGCCAATATGTGAATGCCCAATGGTGTCCAACTTTCAACTGCAAATTGCTTAACTACTAATAGTCCTCACATTTCTGAAATTGTTCCGTTCCTTGGGCAACAATGATCTCATCTCCAATTCAAAACAATGTGGATATTGGAAATATTTGAATTATCTTCCTTTGTCCCCTATTTTCCAGGAACAAAAAAATGAACACAATTCTCAACTGAACAGAGCTCTGGACTGTGGAGGATGGTGAAGGCTGGCGACATATAGCCAGAACCCGCAGGGGTTAAATAGGAGATAGTTAAACAGTTAATCACAAGCTTTAGCTGTATGCACCTGTGACTTTTGCAGAAGAAATATTTATCATTTAGTTAGCCTGGGAAATGAAGCAATTATGCCTGCAGTTTTTCCCTGAGTCTGTGAAATGTCCTTGAGCTTTATCCAACTACCCCTTACAAAAGAAACACGGAGACCATGTTCAGGGTCATTGTCTCTCCATTAGAGGATGATGTTCCACCTGGTCCCTGCTTTTCCTCAAAGTGTCGGTGTCTGTGTCTTTCTTAATCTCTGCCCGCCCCCCACTACCCAGGGACCCCCTCCCTGCGCGGGTCGCGGCACTGGACATCTAAGCCTCCGTCCCCAAATGCCATCTGATGACATGACAAGAAGAAATGCAGTGTAGGAAACAGTGTTAGTCTAGGGAACTGCAGCAGACACTATTGTTTGCTGAACCAGCATCTCGCCTTCTTTTTGTCCTTCCTCAGAGGAAGGAAGTGTTTAAGAGAGATTCCTTCTCTCTCTGGGACCTACTGAATGGTAACTCCTCCCTAGCTCTGCAGGTAGACTGGGATTAGGTGAAGTCGATCAACGTATGATGTCCCACTCGACAAGCCTCTGGAGTCCAAGACTGACTACCCCAGAGAACTGAACTAAACTCCATCAGACCATGTCCTGTGGTCTGTGCTGGGGTGGTGGTGGGCGGGAGTAGTCTTTACTTTTTCTCTCCAAAGCAATGAACAAAGAAACCATCACATCTACCTTGTGACCCTAATGAGCCAGCCCATTGGCAGAGCTGATATGTTTTGCACAGAAGTGGCTGAAAAGGGAAGCAGGAAAAATACAAATCTGGGGTTTTGATGACAAGTCTGAACCACTGAATCAACCAACCCAGGTGCCCCTCCTGCTCTTGTTGACGCCACAGCCGGTGTTCCTATTAACTGTGACTGGACACCGGGCTGATTCAACCAAAATCGACAACTTCGATTCTACTACAAAGTTTGGTGACCTCTGGAGAATACAGTTCAGTCCTTGTTCAGCATTGTCGGTAGGTTCTAAGGCTTTAAGCGAAACAACATATAATGACACGAATTTGACCAGAGGCTAACTGATACAAACAAGGGTTAAGTTCCTACGGCATCACATCAACGTTGTAACAAACTGATGTTGAACAAAACCATGGTATTCAAGGACCTGCTGTACTTTATCTCAGTCTGACTTTCTCCATTTGCAATAGAATCAGCCTTATGTCGATCTCAGGGAACGGATGTGGAAAGAAAGATACGGGATGACGTACACAAGATGTAAAAGAGCAGCAGTAGAAGAAGTACAAAACTCCTCAAACCTTAACTAGTAGGAGGCAATAATAAAATGAAGGCCAGTCTTAAAAGTTCACATGGGCCATGTTAGTGAGTGAGTGTCCTATTATTACATAAGAAATACAGATTGGGCGAGACCAGTGACAGAAACTACCCAAGATTCAACCCGCCAGTGAGAATAGAAGATACTTTGCAGGAGAGCAGGACAGCCCCCCTCCCCCCCCTCCCCTCCCAGTCACCACGCCACCACCGCCATCGCTATCATCAACAGCGGTGGGTGAGGAGCTGTTCTAAAGGTTGTTAATCCCAGAACAATCTTATGAAGTAGATCCTATTGCTACATTAGAGCAGTTTTAAACATAAATTCAAATTCTTCGGCATTCCTGTCATCAAGAGGTGGAGTCTAAGTCCGCTCCTCCTGAATCTGGGCGGGCTCAGTGACTCTCGTAACCGGTGGATGGCAGAGGGAGCAGTGACGCGTGACTTCCAAGGCCAGGTCAGACGGGGCCACGCAGCTTCCACGTGACGTCTGCTCTGAGGGAAGCCAGCGGCCACTCGAGAAGCCTGTCTACCCTGAGATCGTCATGCTGGACAGACCGCATGCAGTCACTCTGTCAAGGGCACCAGCTGCAGTCTCAG